>MU225682.1:3281414-3313159 GCA_018584345.1 Thuja plicata | reverse complement strand
GTTAGAACTCAGGGTAGAGGTGGTTGAGATAGGTTAGGTTGGGGTTTAGGGGAATATTAATTAAATGAATTAAACTTATTTAATTCATTCAAAAATATAGGAATTAATTATTTAAACAATTTAATTATTTTTTGATAATTAGGGGACTATAGCCATTTTAATTAAATTAAATAGGCTAGGGTAATGGGTTATTTGCAAGTGGGTAATTGATTTAGGGATTTATTTAATTCCTTTATAATTAAATACTATAGCCATATTTGATTTTGGTTTGATTTAATTGGTCTGAATTGATTTAAATCATATGGCTATAATAGTTAATATAATTTAGTGATAAAAATCACCTAGGACATTAAATTGATTTGAAGAATTATGCCAAGCAGTAACAGGGTAGTTTGGGCATAATCGAGGGTATGATCACACTTAGGCAAAATAGGGTCCATA
The DNA here is from genome assembly GCA_018584345.1 of Thuja plicata. Lineage (NCBI taxonomy): Eukaryota > Viridiplantae > Streptophyta > Pinopsida > Cupressales > Cupressaceae > Thuja > Thuja plicata. Next base: position 3,312,718 of record MU225682.1, on the reverse strand, counting down.
GTTGGAACATACCAAATTCAGGTGGTTACACTTAGTTTTATGATGAATCCTCCAGACTTGAGGTTGAAGGGTTACCTTTTTTCTCATTGATTTCTTCCTTCTTGACTCAAATCTTCTTCATGTCACTCTTCACCTGTTCAGTATTTTCTATTGTTTTTCCTTTGTTGTTTTCATTTCTAGCTTGTCGGTACCAACAGTTTTGTGACATATATTCATACTTATGACAAATGAAACATACCATTCATGTTGATCTCAATGGTCTTGAATTCCTTATTGGATCTCTCATTCTACAGTGTTCAACTTTATGTCCATATTGACTACATGTGTAACAATAACCTACAAAGATTCCTTCTGATGATGTGCTATTAGATCTTGATCTGCATTATTTTGCCAGATGTCCAAACTTATTACAATTGCAGCAATGTCCATAAAAGTGTGTACCTCTTGGAATGTTGACTGATGTGATTCTACAAACATTTGATGTATGACCAAGCTCTTCCACAATTATAACATGTAGGTTTAGTAGGTTTCTTACCATGTGTACCGGTGGGCTCCTTTGGTTCTTGTGATAGATTCTCTGTTACCAATTTTGATGATTCATTGATTTAAAATTTGTTGTCACCGATATATCCTAGGTCAGTGTTGTCTCTCATTCTTCTCATATTTTTCAATTGTTCATCCACCTTTTGCATGCTTAGCTCAAACCTAGTGAGTATTTCATTAACCTCTTTCTCAACTTTCACATTGTTCCTCAAAGTTTCAGCTTCCTTTCTCATATTTTCATTCTTGGTAAGTATCAACTTGTTTTCTTAATTTGTACCATTTAGAAATTCATTCAATGTGTTTTTATCCCATTGTAACCTCGTATCCCAACATTCATTATCCTTTCCAGCCTATTCACTTGTTGCATCCATTCTACCCTATCATGATCTTGCTTCTCCCAAACCAACCCTCATTATCCCTAAACATCCTAACAATAATCCCAAACCATCTAATAGTGGCTTCCATTAACCCTTATCATATCCATATCCTATCCACATCCTATCCAAAATGACCCTTTGGTCTTGCTCGACAATAAAGGACATAAAATGCAAAAACATGTTTTCAAAAACCTCTTGACATGTCCACTCTTTTGGACCGCACATGTCTGTCATTGCATCAGGTCATTATCCTATATGATATCTAACACCACTTGATGAGCCTACATTTCTATATTATTTTTCTTATCTTGGGTAATCTTGAGGAGATTGTTCTTGAGAATCGCATTCTCTCATTTCATCCTTCTATAATTCCTTACACCTTGCTAGACATTGGGGGAAAACAAATGTGATCTTGCTTAAGAATTAGTTATCAATTTTTGAAAAAAAATTAAAATCCAAAAAACAAAATCTTTTAAAATAAAAATCTTTTAAAATTCAAAAAAAATCAAATATCCCCAAAAATGCAATAAAAAAACCAAGTGGTGAAAACTTGGCAAACATGTGCCACTGGTCATAGTTATCTTATGCATCTATCAGCATCATGCATCCATTCCCATTGAACATATCCATAATAAAATCCCTTTTGTGCATAACAGCATGGTCCTACCATGGTTTGGGAAATCACATTCCTTTGTTGTGCGTCACTAGGGGCAAAATCTTGCAACTAGTGGAATAAAAACTTGAGCTCAAACATGAAAAACAAATAAACAATGTAAACAACAATTCCTAGCACCAAAGACAATCAGATACCTTGGAAATCAACCATCTCAATGAAAACTCAGATCCCACAAATACAACAAAACACTAAAAATTGAGCAACAACTGGATGGTAAATTTTGCATCATGATCTTAATAGTTTAAAGTTTTATCAATTGTCATTGGATTTCTTTGACTATCAGGCTTTCTAAGTGACTATGTGATACATCTAGCTAGAGAAACGATGAAGGAGCATGATATTTTCTTTGTTTTCTACTTGTGATTTCATTCTTAGTATGATGCTAGTTCGTCTAAGGACATGAACACCAAATACTCATCGAGGACATCATAAATTAGCATCAGCAAAGAATAAACTCTCATTTGTTTATGCAAGAAATACTCAGGTCATCTTGGTTCCGTTATGCCTCGATTCTTGTATTAACTTTCCCTATTAAAAATTCATGAAAGGAGTACTCAAGTCATCATGGTTTACTTTACCATCGATGCTTGTACACTTACTTTCAATATTTTCAAAGCTCAATGATGGGAAATAGCACAGTAAAATGATCAAAATGATGAAAATGTTGCATTTAGTTTTGCATTTAGCTCACATTTAGATTACGTTACATTTTCATTCTTGCATCTAGTAGATTCTCAAGGCTGAAAGCTTATCAATGGGGCAAAATCATCAAGTGTCTCCACAATATCTATGAAATTCTCCCCTCCCAAGCTGATGGTCTACTAGTTGTCATGGCCCTTATTTGCTAACCAACCAAGGGATGAACTTTTCTTGTCCTAACATCAAATCTACCAATCGATCATCGCTCAATCAATAGTCAATCCAACAATCAAGATGAAAAAAATCAATCTATCTATCCATCAATATTTTATCAGTAAATAATTATCAACATCAATCTACCACTCGATTTGACTGTATAGTAACCCTAATCAAATCACCCCTTGTCTTATACAAGATGTATCTTTCCTAAAATGAGACATTATCATTAATATTATACACGATGGATCCTTCCTAAAACTAGAAATGACCTCCATTAGCCACATCTATATAAAACATCATCAATCTCCATGTGGATCTCATCTATCATGAGGTTACCCATCACACATCAGCCTATCTATCTGTTTGATCGTATTCAATCAAGGCATTATTTTTACATCCAATTTATCAGGAGATAAATAAAAAAATGGGTAGAAAATTGCACAATATTTCCCATTTACCTCCCAAGGGGGCATGCAGATCTAGGGCATCAAGAAAACCATCTGAGGCATCATCTTAAATCAATTTCCAGCATCGGGAGCATTAATCAAATCACATCACCAAACTAGGCAAGGGAATTTAACAAGTTTTCTTTGAATCAACATGCTTCTCGCACATTGACTCAAAGAGGGGCAAAATGTATACACTAAAAACTGGTCCAAATGCATTTACTAATTAAATACTAGTTATTTAATTAATGTCCAAGTTTTCTATTATATAACTAAATTTAAGTATTTAATTATGTAATTCATATTCCTAACCAATTCTTCAAATTCATTCAAATTCCCCTAATGTGTTAGATTTAATTTAATACATCTTCCTCCATAAAATGACCTTTTTAAATAAATTTTATTGATTTAAATTCCCTCATTTCCCTTTTCTTCTAAATCTATGATTAAATTGATTAAACTTAATTTAATCCTAATCCATGATTTAATTTAATTTAATCTAGCCTAGATCATATCTTACACCCATCACCCTCATCCCACTAAGCCTACCCACTTGTCTTAATCCTTGATTAACCCCTTAAAAAGCCCTTAAAAAGGTGATTCTTAACCTATTAGCTCTAATTGGTTGCTCACACATGTGTGAGTGACCTTCCCAAAATTCACCTTTTCAACAAATGGTAAATTTGTCTAAAAAAGGAACTCTTACACTCGTTACACTTCTTACACTTTCTAAAAGTGTTTCATTGGCCATTTCCTCTTACATGGGTACTTTTGACCCATCACATCCCACCTGATCCATCACATCACAAGTTGTTCCAACATGTGATCATTTTTCTCTCTCTTGCTTGGCCTCCCCTTTAGCTTATATGTCACCTATGTGGCATCCACCTAAGATCCACATCACCAAGACTCTCAAAAAATCTATAAATAGGGCCCTTCTTCCAAGCATTCGGAGGATACTTTATTGTAGTTGTTACCCCGTGTTTTTTCCATGTTAATAATGTTAGCCAAATTCTAACCTGCCAACTTGAAGTTGAACTTGAACCTATATCATACTTCAACATCAAGTTCAATCTAGTATTCTTCGCCCATTGAAGTCAAATGTTCTTTCTCGTCAGCCCAAACCAACTTGTGCAAAGTTGAAGTTGAAGTCGAAGTTGAGTCAAGTGAATAACTTCAACTTCAACTTCGACTCCTTTTGTCTTCTGATGAAGTTTTTCTCTTTTTCGCAGGTGTTTTATTGAAACAAATGGACGCAATTTTCTAAACAAAAGAATGAGTCCCAATTCCTGTTAGTTCTGAAGATGTGAAAGGAAATAAAGGTGACAGCTAGGAAAACACATGCCAAGCATAGTCGGTTTTCAGAGAATAAAAAATAGAGATCTGCTGACATCATGGGAAGTTAATCTGCACACGGATTTGATGGGAATTAACTAAAAGCAGTCTTGTCAAGTACATTTGGCATGCCTGCTATTAATGCCTTAGCCCGCTCCATATTCATCCTAAGATTTCTGCAATCACTCCTTAAATGCCCTCCTATTCTAGTATAATTGTTTATCTGGCTAGTTTCAAATTCCAAGCGTCAACTAGTAAGAATCAGGACTGGAGTGCTTGGCTTTGCTGAAAATGATGAGTTCATTATATAGTTTTCTCTGTCATTTTTCTTGCACCTAGTTTTGGTTAGAAGTGTTTCAATTTTTCTTTCTTTTTGCAAACCTTTCTTTTCGAGCAAGCCATGACCCTCTTTAGGCCCAAGCTGCCCAAACCAGAGAAACCATGCTTGTTAAGCTCTCTCCCTGAAATTTGAGATACCCTTCTGGTAAATGTAAGCCTAACCAAGATGTTAGAGAAGATTAAAAATGTTCAACCAGGTCCCATATACTGAAAGCTAACCAGTAGTGGGTTAGTCAAAGCCACCACTTTCCCATCATCCATAGGATGCCCTGAGCTGGTTATCAAATGAGCAAACCATTATGACCCTAATACCAGGTGTATCAGGAAGACTACAGGTGAAGTGTTAGCCAGAATAAACAGGGTCAGTGCCAGTTCAGCTTTGAGAATTCCTCATAAAGAACCCTATAAGCCTTGGACATTTGATGAGGCCGAACGCTTATACAGAAATAACAAGAAGAGCTATGACTCTATTGCAGCTCAAGCATGGCTCCTAAAACCAGCTCTTGGAGGCTCAAGGTTGCCCAAGTTGTTAACCATTGAGCATTTCATTAAAGAAATTGCTGACATTGTGCTACTTTTGAATAGAGTAAATGGAAATGATCATGCCTTTCACTGGGAGAATTGGATGTATTTCTTCATCTAGAAGATTGTTGAAGGAGAAAATTTTATTGACTGGGCCGACTTAATAGCTGAAGGTTTGCATAAAGGTCTACTAGTCGTAAGCAATTTTGGCTCATTTTTATTGTCTTCCTTTTTGGTCTACATCTTAGCTACGTCTAAAGAATGGAAAGGTCTCCCTAATGAGCCCTGGATAGATGAAATGACCATCTACCAGTATTACATAGTCCTCCAGGTTGGCGAGCCATGCAAAGAGTTCCGGAGGGTAAATGATGTGTTTCTTGGGAGGTTGGTATTTGAACTTCAAGGTCATGAAAATTGCAGACTGTCTGAAGAATCCATGCAAGTTGTTAAAATCTATGGTTTCTTTTATACTCAGTTTCCCAGGTTCACATACCTCAGAGTTGGGGGCTTCACCGGAGAAACTTTTAAGTTGCCATGTTATTGTCTCGATAATATTACTTTGTCCAAAATCTGTAGGCAACTTGTCTATGTGATGGACTCATCTGAAACCACCAAAAAGTCACCTACTTTCCTCTTTCCTATTGAAATCGGTCACTACAGATGCCTTAGTTTCAAGCAAGCTGCATTGACAAAGACAATATTGTCCAATTTATGTCTCAAGCCTTATTTTGCAAGGAAAGATTTTGATTATATAGGTTTTGGTAAAGATAATATCAAACATGCAGTTTTGCTTGTCCATGTTCCCCACCTAGAGGACTACTAGGCCAATTGTTCAGATGAATTGGAAATAAGGAGAAGGTTGTGGTCAAGGTTAACTGTGAGTCAGATATAGTTGTTCAAAGTCAACCTCAGCACCAGCAGAATAAAGGAGGATGAAAATGAAGAGGTGGTCGATCCTCTTTATGTCAAACAAATTGAATGTCTACCAATCCCTGAACTTGATTGGAGTAAAAGGGAAGAGGATGACTTGCTCTCCCATACATCGGAAGTTTTGAAAAGAACTGAAGATTGGTTGAAAACAAATAGGACTCACTCAGGCACCTATAGTACCCCGAGAAAACACTTGAAAATAAAACAAAATAATTCTAACCAAGAGCTAAATGTTACTCCTAATATTTATGTTGGTAATCCTATTGCAGGCTCTGCAAAATTTGAAGTTGAAGCAGCTGTGCCACAGATTCAACTTCAAGTTCAACAAGAAGCGGTGAGTACCAGAAGAATCACTTGTTCAAATACCAAAGGAATAAGGGTAGCACAAGATAAAGGAAAGGATAAAGTAACTATTGATTTGGATCTCTCTGAGGCCAAAACAACAACAGATCAAACACCCAGTCTTACTATGGCAAATAGCATGACAGATCCTCAAAAAGTGGCTGAAGGTGGAAATACATAGATGAACGCCCTTGCTTTAAATAATACTTCCCCCACACCTGGTAAAGAGCCTACCATGCCTAAATGGCTAGAGATCTCTGTTGAAAGGAAAAGAAGTACAGTACCGCTTTCAATGCCTATGGACAATTTAGTAAGAAAGTGTTTAGGAAAGTCCTCAAAAGGGAAAAAGGCCAGAACAGAGTCTAGAATTAACTTTGACAAAAGCACTAGTCATTGGTCAGCAGAAATTGCTAAACCTCCTCAAGACTACCAGGTGTCTAAAATAGATCTCGGGAAAGGAAGCCGAACTGTAGACATGAAAATATTTGAAGCATCCAACAAAAAGATCATAGACAGAGTGTGGAAGGATTCCCGAGATAAGCAAGACATGAAAGAGGCAATGAAAAGCAGGGCTCAGTACATCAACGCCATCCTTCATCCAGAACCTAAGCCTTTAAATTAAATGTCCGCAATGGTTGATATCACGTCTTCGGCCAATCAACAATTTCTTGACAACCTGCAGAAGTGCAAAGCTGTCACGAAGACATTAGAGGAATGGTTGCAATACGTCTTGGATGAAATGGTGAAACAGGTAAACCTTTACAACACAGTTCTGAAAGAGTCCACTGCCATTATCAAGAAGGTCGAGGCAAACATAGAAGGGTACAAAAAAGAAAGAAATAATTGGGTAAAGGAAGTGTTATGGATTGAGGAAATACAAGAATTTGGGCTGCAGAGGTTCCTCTCTGAATGCCCTGTAGCTGGTTTGGATGAAAAACCATCTATGTAATTAAAGATTGCATCGAGTGGCAAAATGAGGCACTCATACAAGGAGTAGCTGAAATCAGGGAGATCTTGTCTGGTCTCAAGCTTGTAGATGAAATAATTCAGGGAGATCTAAAATGGTTCTGCAAACATTGAACAGGTGAAGACAGTGACTCCGTGCCCCCCGTGGAAGATGTAATTAAGGAGATACAGAAAAAGTTTCTAGAAATTTAGGAAACGAAGGCACCTGCAAGGCAGGATTTTTCAAATGTCGCGCATACTGAAGCTATGCTAATAATTAACCAGAAACACTTAGAAATGCATGAGGAAAAGATAACAGAGCTAAAGAAAGAGGACGAGGTCTAGAAATAGAGGATCGCCTACATTGGCTTGCCTCATCAATCAATTATCTTTGCATTTACTGCTGCATATGAAACCTGGAAAGCTGGAAGAATCACGGCTAGCGTGGATAACACCTTGTGACACATGGAGCCCGCTAGTTAGGTAGTTGGATCTTTTGCTTTCTCTATTATTTTCCTTTATTGCAAATCAGTTAACACAGTTATGTTAACCAAAATACTATTTACTCCTTGCGGGGTAATTTTGGATACAGTTATCCAGCCCTGATCGATATAAATATGTAATAGCTGACCTCTAAAAGGGTTCGTCTCTCCATAGATACTAAATCAGAACTACTTTTGTTTAAGTATTCTATGCTTTAAACTTTGAATATATCTTTCTAGAGTTGCGGAAAAGTAATATAAAATTCTACAATTTTATATGTTAGACTTTCTGGAGTAGATACTATTGTTTACTCTGCAGTGATTCATGTTCTTGTGGATATCAATTACTTGTGAAAGTTTAGCTTTTCTTTGTTGCACATTGGAAACTTGTTGTTTTGGAGTTTAAAGGTTACGAGAGGGGAAATTAAATTGCTCATCTATTTCTCAAATTTAATATTCAATCATGTGGATGATTTTGGTTATTAAAATTGAGTGGTTTTTCAGTATAAGCATTCTTTTCATATTCATGAGTTGATTGATTCAATCTTTTCAATATTTTCAGTAAAATACTCATTGGGAAGATTTTCCCTCAGAAGAGGATTTAACGATTATCTTTTCAGAAAAGGTTAGCTGCAACTTGCATAATGTAAAGTAATATAAAGAAGAGAATTCCTTATCTTTTGTTAGGAATTAAATCAGTTAGTTTATCAGGATTTTCCCTATTCAAAGTTAAAATCTTGGGAAAAGTTGTTCACTAATAGTTTTGGTGACTCCGCTGGGGAAAGTGCGAAAGCCGAATCCCTTTCCCTAAAGTTCTCAATAATTCTATGGTTTCAGAAAATGGTTCTCCCTAATCATAATCACGTGCATGTTCTGCAACCCAATCTAGGTTTCCTGGATACACAAGAAGACATTATCTCTGATCTTAACACTTGTGCTTGAGCCAATCAAGTCAGCAATCAACAATACCTCCAAGTACAAGGGGTGTTAGAGAGAGAAGAAGAAATAGCTAAGAGGGTCAGGGGAATTTCAGTAGCCCAGGAAGAAGCAGTGGTAGCAAGAGTTGCCGGTGTAAATAACTAATTTGATCAAAATTGCTATAATTTTTTGCCACCCTGGCGGAGAAAAGGTATACTCGGACTGACAGATTCAAAGGTCTAGTAGATCAAGATTTTGAAGATCTAGAAAGAATCCATTTTAAGCCTAATCTTACTTTGAGGAGAAAGAAAGCTCAAACCACTAGTAGACCATCATCCCCTCCTAGAGGAGACAGCCAATCGCCATCCATTCAGTCTTTGATTATCCTTGGGACTCTGATTCCCTCTACAATTAACATTCTCCCTCTCAATTTTAGACAACCAAGAATGGCTCTAAATCAACCTTGGGGCCCTGCAGTAGGTCCTCTACATTCACAAGGTAATTTGGGAAGATTACCTAAAGGAGAAAGAGAAGTCCTCCCCAAATTTAGTGGCGATGGAAAGAAGTCTCCCGAAGAACATCTAAATGCTTTTAACACCGCATGTGGTGTCTTGGTGGTAGCAACAGAAGATGTTGTTGTAAGATAGTTTATTTAGACCCTGACTAACTCAGTGGCCAACTAGTTTCACCATTTACCTAATGCCTCTATCACTTCTTGGGATACTATGAAGACTGCATTTGAAACTAGGTTCAAGTCATCCTATGATGCTAATTCTTTACTCATCCAGCTTAGCCAAATGAAAAAGGAAATACAGGTACCCATGCGGGAATTTGTAGCTAGATTCAACAAAGCCTTGCATCAGATACCCACTGCTAGCAGACCAAGTGATGAAAACCAAAAAGGTTTCTTTTTGAATGCCATGCCTCCAGATGTCTCTTTCCCTTTAAAAAGAGCCAATCCCGCTACTCTTGGAGCATCCCAAACCCTCACCATAGAGTTAGAAGATGACCTTATTATATGTAGCAAATGGAAGAAAGATGTGCAAATACCAAATTCTCAAGCCTCAACATCTTCTTCTTCTTCAAATGATTCACTAATTCAGAAACTGGCAAATGATCTTATAGTAGTAAAGAAACAACTCCCACTCCCTAAAGCTTCATTTCCTTATCAGGATATCCCAAGGAAATATCCCAACCAAAATGCTCCTAATCAAGGGAGACAATTTAGCCTGCCCCCTAGTCAACAGAGACTGCAAATTGAGCCCCCTCCTAGCAAAACCAACATGTGCGTCTTTCACCTTACTAGTGATCATGAAGGGGCTACATGTCCAAAAAATGTGAGGCATGAATAGCTTGAAGAAGAAAGAGAAGCCGCAACAAATGTAATAATAGAAGAAGAAACTTTTGAAGGACCTGGCGACTCCGTGAGTTACTTCCTTGAGTACAAATCTGACTCAGATAGAGGCGGTGACATTCTTTTAAATTTGGAAGAATCTTCATGTTCAATGCTGACTAGAGGGAAGAAGGGAGCCAAAGCTGATCTTCAATTCAAAAATACTATGATTCCTACTCAGGCAAAAGATTTCAAAGCTAGAGGGGAAGGCGAGAGTAAGTTATCACAAGCTCAGTCTCCTCTGACTCGAATTTTAAAAAGGTCTGATCTTGACTCATCATTTGATATAGTTGATTTTTTCAAAACATCTAGAATACAAATATCCCCTATTGAATACTTGAGAATGAATCCTAATGAGCTCAACAAATTAGTTGAGTATATCCATCAACCTTCACCTGATGTATCTACTAAGCAGACAAATAGAATTTCTTCTAGTGAAGAAACCAAAACCAAGAAGCCAGACTATCATAAAGAAAAGATTCAACCTGACAAGGTAAGCCCAAAAACATCCTATAAAGAAAAACCTGATCCCTTCTATGTATCCCTTTTTCTCCATGGCTTTAAATTAAGCAATTGTATCATAGATTCTGGGGCATCAGATAATATAATGCCAGTTGCAGTAGATAAATCCCTTGACCTCCCTACAACCAAGACCTTTAGCAGGTGCTATTCAATGGATTCCAAGTAGGTACCCCTAATAGGTCAAATTAAGGACGCTCAAGTCTCTTTAGAGGGTTTTCTTGAGAAGAGAATAAAGCTTACCATCCTTGTGGTAGATATCCCTACTAGCTACGGCATGCTCCTTAGTAGAACTTTCTGTCAGGATTTGGGAGAAGTCAAGATGAATTGGTCCCAAGATGTCATACCCATTGGGAGGGAAAAAGTAACCTTGTTACCCGAAGCCAAGTCTAAATACACAGTTTTCCCATCTGATGACCCTAAGTCTCAAATCCTCTACCAAGAAACCGATTTCGCTAATTATTTGATTATGTCTAAAACTGAAGAAGTAGGTATGTAGTCAAAAGATACAGATACACCTTGGGTGTTAGCATTCAATGGAAGCTGCTACTCGAGTGGTTCAGGAGCTAGCATATTGTTAATCTCCCCTTTGGGTTAGACTTTCCCTTCTTTTAAGTTGGCTTTTGAAAATACAAATAATACAGCGGAATATGAAGCCTTACTTCTGGGGTTGGAAGAGGCAAAAAAGAAGAATATCAAATTGCTAAAGGCAAAGGGAGACGCTAAGCTAATAGTAAAACAAGTCAAGAAGTTTTTCTTGGTAAAAAATGAAAGACAAAGGCACTATAGAAATCGAGTATGGGACGAACTTGAAGGGTTTGAAGCTTTTTCTATCGAATCAATACCTAGAGAGCTTAACGCCAGAGCAGATTCCTTGGCAGTGTCAGCTTCTTTGCTAATTCCTCATCCTAACTTTATAACTGATAAATATACTGTTGATATTATCCATAGGCCAAGCGTCCCTAACAATAATAACTCATGGCAAGTATTCAAAGATGACGCTCACATTAATGCTTTCTTACAAAGTATGGAGAAGTTTGCCACTAATTATTTTGAAGGCTCTAAGTCAGAATGTAGGAAGTTCTATCCCGACACAGTTGGTGAGGAGATGGAAGGCATAATGCAACTAAAAGGTAATGTGATACCTAAAGGCCTAGTTGAACTTGAGAAGCTCTTTGACAGGCGGGATGCTTTCTCAACTCAAAATTCATTCCCCAAAGAGGTTGAAAGTGGTGGCTATGAGAAGGTCAACCTAGGAGATAAGGACAATCCTAAGATGGTGAACCTTGGGACCTGTTGTGATACAAGTGAGAAAATATGATTCATCGAGTTGTTGAAAGAATACATAGATGTATTCGCCTGGTCATACGAAGATTTGAAAACATTCAGGGGAGGCCAGTTCAAGCACCATATCACTCTAAAGCTAGGTATTTCCTCTTTTAGGCAGAAATTAAGGACTTATAACCCAAAGGTTTCAGATGCAATATTCAAAGAAATTGATAAGATGCTCAAAGCTTGCATAATTTTTCCAATACACCACTCTACATGGGTAGCTAACATAGTACCCGTAAGGAAGAAAAGTGGAGAGATAAGGATCTGTGTAGACTTTAGGAACCTGAATCAGGAAAGCCTAAAGCATAACTTCGCTCTACCCATAATGCACCAGATTCCCCAAATAGTAGTTGGCTCAGAAATGATGTCTTTTCTTGACAAATTCTCCGGCTATAACTAGATAGGAGTTGCTGAGGAAGATCAACATAAGACGGCATTCACAACCCCTTGGGGTACCTTTTCTTATCAGAGAATGTCATTCGGGTTAATAAATGTCAGCGCAACCTTCCAATGGGAAATGAACTCAACCTTTGGGCATCCAAGAAGCGAAAGAAACATCTGAAAGATCTACAAGAAGTACTGCAAAAGTGCTGAGAACACAGAATCTCACTAAACCCCAAGAAGTCAATCTTTGGTGTGACTGAAGGGAAGCTGTTAGGACATATAGTTTCCAAGGAAGGGATCAAGATTGATCCAGAAAGAGTAAAAGAAATTCAGCAGCTATGTCTTCCTATTGACCATAACAGCGTCAGATCTTTCTTTGGTCAGATCAACTTTCTCAGAAAATTTGTACCTGATTTTGCTGAAACCACAAAACCTATGGCAAAACTCCTAAGTGAGAAGTAGAATTTTAAATGGGATGATTTGGAAGTCAAAGCATTTGAAGAAGTGAAAGAGGCTATTGCAAAAGCACCTATCCTTTTTCAACCAGAATTTAAAAAGGATTTTGTAATGTATTGTTATGCATCAGAACATACTGTGTTTGGCATCCTACTTCAGAAAGATGAAAAGAATGAGGAAGTACCTATTTCTTTTATGAGTATTCCTCTGAAGACACATGAGTTGCGCTATTCTCCAGCTGATAAACAAGCTTATGCTATTGTGAAAGTCGTGAAGCAGTTTCGGTACTATATCCTTCATTCACATTCTGTAGTCTACATCTCGTCTGCAGCAGCCAAGAGCATTCTTACACAACATGATGTAGTTGTAAACAACCGAGCCATGTGGGTATCAAAGGTGAAAGAGTTTGACATTGATATCAAACCTTCTAAGTTGGTTCGAGGTCAAGGACTCTTCAGACTAATGGCAGAGAATAAAGAAGAAGAAGCCTATCCTAGTTGTTTGTTAGTTGGATTGAAAGATGAATGGTTCTCAGACATAGCATATTTTATAACTTACGGGCAATGTCCAGATCACTTGAAAGGAAAGGATCGAAGAAGTCTTTGGCTCAGACCAGAGAAGTTTGTGATTGTTGATGACATCCTATATAAAAGAGGTCTGGATGGAATGTTCCTGAGATGCGTAGATACAGACCAACAAGAGAAGTTGCTCAAGACCTTCCATAGTGAAGCTTGCAGAGGACATTTTTCTTCTACGGTAACGGCCTTTAAAATCCTAAGAAGCAGCTATTATTGGCCAGGTATGTTCAAATTTGCTTATAAATGGGTAGGTGATTGTGAAAAGTGCAAGTTGTTTACTAGAAAACCACATTTGGCTGCTCTTCCCTTAAAACCAGTGATTATAGAAGAACCCTTCCAACAATGGGGGTTAGACTTTATTGGCCCCATCAACCCAAACTCCAGTGCCGGTCACACTCATATTCTCACTGCCATGGACTACTTTACCAAATGGGTCGAGGCGATTCATGTCAGAGCTATGACTTCACAGGTAGTGTGTAAATTCTTAACAAAGAATATTCTGACTCGCTTTGAGGTGCCAACAAAGATAGTAACTGATAATGCTCATAATTTATCATCTAGAGAAATTCAGTTATTCTGCTATGACCATGGCATTCGTTTATCACATGCCTCTGATTATTTTCCCCAAGGAAATGGACAAGCTGAGTCCACAAACAAAAATCTAATCAATATCATGAAAAAATTAGTGGATGAAAGAGGGAGGGACTGGCATAAACGGTTGTATGAAGCGCTTTGGGCATATAGAACCTCTCCCAAGAGGGATATTGGCATGACTCCCTTCAAATTAGTTTACGGAGTTGAGGCACAGTTGTCCCTACCTCTAGAGCTGGCTGCTAAAAATCTGCAAAAGGTAATAGAAGATGGGGTGTTTTCTAGTTCTATTGAAAAGCGGATAATGCACCTTCAAAAGATTGAAGAAGAAAGAAGAGAGTTAGTGGATCACAACACAGATCACCAGGTGAGGGTGAAGATAATTTTTGATCGGAAAGAAAGACCTCAAAAATTTATGGAAGGAGATCAAGTGCTATTATGGGATAAAAGAAGAGAACCTAGAGGGGCACACACCAAATTTGAAAGTTTGTGGAAGGGATCGTTTGTCATATCTCAGGAATTGGGCTCCAATGCATTCAAGCTAAAATATTTTAATGGTGATAATCTACCCCTGTCATATAACGGACAGGATCTTAAGCTTTTCAAGCTTTAGGTTTCCTTGCTGCCTTCATTGTAAATATGCATTTTCCCCTACTTTGTTCCTTTCTTGTCTTTTGTTTTGGCTTTTCCATTTTTGTGTCCATTTTAGTTGTAGCCAGCTTAAGGCTAGTCTGCAGAACCAAAGATCATAGGTTCATGTTTGATCCTTTGCAGTCTCATTCCCCAGTCGAAGCCAATTGTTACCCCGTGTTTTCACCATGTTAATAATGTCAGCCAAATTCTAACCTGCCAACTTGAAGCTGAATTTGAACCTATATCATACTTCAACTTCAAGTTCAATCCAGTATTATTCACCCAATGAAGTCAAATGTTCTTTCTCGTCAGCCCAAATCAACTTGTGCAAAGTTGAAGTTGAAGTCGAAGTTGAGTCAAGTGAATAACTTCAACTTCAACTTTGACTCCTTTTGTCTTCTGACGAAGTTTTTCTCTCTTTTTCGCAGGTGTTTTATTGAAAGAAATGGACGCGATTTCCTAAACAAAAGAATGGGTCCCACTTCCTGTCAGTTCGGAAGATGTGAAAGGCAATAAAGGTAACAGCTAGAAAAAATCATGCCAAGCACAGTTGGTTTTCGGAGAATAAAAAATAGAGATCTACTGACATCATGGGAAGTTAATCTGCACGCGGATTTGATGGGAATTAACTAAAATAAGTCTTGTCAAGTACATTCGGCATGCATGGTATTAATGCCTTAGCCCGCTCCATATCCATCCTAAGATTTCTGCAATCACTCCTTAAATGCCCTCCTTTTCTAGTATAATTGTTTATCTGGCCAGTCTCAAATTCCAAGCGTCAACTGGTAAGAATCAGGATTGGAGTACTTGGCTTTGCTGAAAACGGTGAGCTCATTATATAGTTTTCTCTATCATTTTTCTTGCACCTGGTTTTGGTTAGAAGTGTTTCATTTTTTCTTTCTTTCTGCAAACCTTTCTTTTCGAGCAAGCCATGACCCTCTTTAGGCCCAAGCTACCCAAACCAGAGAAACCATACTTGTTAAGCTCTCTCCCTAAAATTTGAGATACCTTTTTGGTAAATGTAAGCCTAACTGAGATGTTAGAGCGGATTAAAAATGTTCAACCAGGGCCCATATACCGAAAGCTAACCAGTAGTGGGTTAGTCGAAGCCACCACTTTCCCATCAGCCATAGGATGCCCTGAGCTAGTTATCGAATGTGCAAACCATTATGACCCTAATACCATGTGTATCAGGAAGACTATAGGTGAAGTGTTAGCCAGAATAAACAGGGTCAGTGTCAGTTCAGCTTTGAGAATTCCTCATAAAGAACCCTATGAGCCTTGGACATTTGATGAGGTCGAACGCTTATACATCGACAACAAGAAGAGATATGACTCTATCGTAGCTCAAACATGGCTCCTAAAACCGGCTCTTGGAGCTAGGCTCAAGGTTGCCCAAGTCGTTAACCATTGAACATTTCATTAAAGAAATTGCCAATATTGTGCTGCTTTTGAACAGAGTAAAAGGAAATGATCATGACTTTCACTGGGAGAATTGGATGTATTTCTTCATCCAGAAGATTGTTGAAGGAGAAAAATTTATCAACTGGGCCGACTTAATAGCCGAAGGTTTGCATAAAGGTCTACTAGCCATAAGCAATTTTGGCTCATTTTTCTTGTCTTCCTTTTTGGTCCACATCTTAGCTGCATCTAAAGAATGGAAAGGTCTCCCTCATGAGCCATGGATGGATGAAATGACCATCTACCAGTATAACACAGTCCTCCAGGTTGGCGAGCCGTGCAAAGAGTTCCAGAGGGTAAATGATGTGTTTCTTGGGAGGTTGGTATTTGAACTTAAAGGTCATGAAAATTGCAGACTATCTAAAGAATCCATGCAAGCTGTTAAAATCTATGGTTGCTTTTATACTCAGTTTCCCAGGTTCACATACCTCAGAGTTGGGGGCTTCACCGGAGAACCTTTTAAGTTGCCACGTTATTGTCTTGATAACAATTATTTTGTCCGAAATCTATAGGCAACTTGTCTGTGTGATGGACTCATCTGAAACCACCAAAAATTCACCTACTTTCCTCTTTCCTATTGAAAGCAGTCACTACAGATGCCTTAGTTTCAAGCAAGCTGCATTGACAAAGACAGTATTGTCCAAATTATGTCTCAAGCCCTATTTTGCAAGGAAAGATTTTGATTATATGGGTTTTGCTAAAGATAATATCCAACATGCAGTTTCACTTATCCATGTTCCCCACCTGGAGGACTACTAGGCCAATTGTTTAGATGAATTGGAAACAAGGAGAAGGTTGTGGTCAAGGTTAACTGTGAGTCAGATATAGTTGTTCAAAGTCAACCTCAGCACCAGTAGAATAAAGGAGGATGAAAATGAAGAGGTGGTCAATCTTCTTTATGTCAAACAAATTGAATGTCTACCGATCCCTGAACTTGATTATAGTAAAAGGGAAGAAGATGACTTGCTCTCCCATACATCGGAAGTTTTGAAAAGAACTGAAGATTGGTTGAAAACAAAGAGGACTCACTCAGCCACTCGTAGTACCCTAAGAAAACACTTAAAAATCGGACAAAAGAATTCTGACCAAGAGCTAAATGTTACTCCTAATATTTGTGTTGGTAATCCTATTGCAGGTTCTGCAAAAGTTGAAGTTGAAGCAGCTATGCCGCAGATTCAACTTCAAGTTCAACAAGAAGCGGTGAGTACCAGAAGAATCACCCGTTCAAATACCAAAGGCAGAAGGGTAGCACAAGATAAAGGAAAGGATAAAGTAACTATTGATCTGGATCTCTCTAAGGGAAAAATAACAACAGATCAAACTCCCAATCTTACTATGGCAAATAGCGTGACAGATCCTCAAAAAGTGGCTAAAGGTAGAAATACACAGATGAATGCCCTTTCTTTAAACAATACTTCCCCCACACGTGGTAAAGAGCCTACCACGCCTAAATGGCTAGAGATCTCTATTGAAAGGAAAATAAGTATGGTACCGCTTTCAATGCCTATGGATGATTTAGTAAGCAAGTGTTTAGGAAAGTCCTCAAAAGTGAAAAAGGCCAGAACATAGTCTAGAATTAACTTTGACAAAAGCACTGGTCATTGGTCAGCAGAAATTGCTAAACCTCCTCAAGATAGCCTTCATGAGGATCTTACTCCTCAAGACTACCAGGCGTCTAAAATAGATCTCGCGAAAGGAAGCCAAACTGTAGACATGAAAATCTTTGAAGCATCCAACAAAAAGATCACAGACAGAGTGTGGAAGGATGCCTGAGATAAACAAGACATGAAAGAGGAAATGAAAAGCATGGCTCAGTACATCAACGCCATCCTTCATCTAGAACCTAAGCCTTTAAATGAAATGTCCGCAATGGTTGATATCACGTCTTCGGCCAGTCAACAATTTCTCGACAACCTGTAGAAGTGCAAAGTTGTCGCAAAGACATTAGAGGAATGGTTGCAATACATCTTGGATGAAACGGTGAAACAGGTAAACCTTTACAACATAGTTTTGAAAGAGTCCGCTGTCATTATCAAGAAGGTCAAGGCAAACATAGAAGGGCATGAAAAAGAAAGAAACAATTGGGTAAAGGAAGTGTTATGGATTGAGGAAATACAAGAATTTGGGCTGCAGAGGCTCCTCTCTAAATGCCCTGTAACTGGTTTGGATGACAAAACCATCTATGTAATTAAAGATTGCATCGAGTGGTGAAATGAGGCACTCATACAAGGAGTAGTTGAAATCAGGGAGATCCTGTCTAGTCTCAAGCTTGTAGATGAAATAATTCGGGGAGATCTAAAATGGTTCTGCAAACATTGCACAGGTGAAGACAGTGACTCCGTGCCCCCATGGAAGATGTAATTAAGGAGATACAGAAAAAATTTCTGGAAATTCAGGAAATGAAGGCACCTGCAAGGCAAGATTTTTCAAATGTCACGCATACTGAAGCTATGCTAATAATTAACCAAAAACACTTAGAAATGCACGAGGAAAAGATAACAGAGATGAAGAAAGAGAAGGAGGTCTAGAAACAAAGGATCGCCTACATTGGCTTGCCTCATCAATCATTTATCTCTACATTTACTGCTGCATATGAAACTTGGAAAGCTAGAAGAATCACGGCTGGCGTGGATAACACCTCGTGACACATGGAACCCGCTAGTTAGATAGTTGCATCTTTTTCTTTCTCTGTTATTTTCCTTTATTGCAAATCAGTTAACACAATTATGTTAACCCAAAAACTATTTACTCCTAGCGGGGTAATTTTGGATACAGTAATCCAGCCCTGATCGATATAAATATGTAATAGCTGACCTCTAAAAGGGTTCATCTCTCCATAGATACTAAATTAGAACTACTTTTGTTCAAGTAGTATATCTTTCTGGAGTTGCGGCAAAGTAATATAAAATTCTACAGTTTTATATGTTAGACTTTCTGGAGTAGATACTATTGTTTACTCTGCAGTGATTCATGTTCTTGTGGATATCAATTACTTGTGAAAGTTTAGCTTTTCTTTGTTGCACATTGGAAACTTGTTGTTTTGGAGTTTAAAGGTTACGAGAGGGGAAATTAAATTGCTCATCTATTTCTCAAATTTAATATTCAATCACGTGGATGATTTTGGTTATTAAAATTGAGTGGTTTTTCAGTATACGCATTCTTTGCATATTCATGAGTTGATTGATTCAATCTTTTCAGTATTTTCAGTAGAATACTCATTGGGAAGATTTTCCCTCAGAATAGGATTTAACGATTATCTTTTCAGAAAAGGTTAGCTGCACCTTGCATAACGTAAAGTAATATAAAGTAGAGAATTCCTTATCTTTTGTTAGGAATTCAATCGGTTAGTTTATCAAGATTTTCCCTATTCAAAGTTAAAATCTTGGGAAAAATTGTTCACTAACAGTAGTCAAGCTCTTTCTCTTGCAATAGAATAGTTGCATTTTCATGTTAGTTGCGTAGTAATTTTATGGTGTTGGTAGCTTCATTATCATATTACTTATTGAATCCATCTTTTAAGCACTTTGGCATAGTATTATTGATACTAAGTCTCACTCTTTGCATTCTTATACATAGTGAGATAATGTTGATAGCATTAGTGCTCTTGCATTTTTAGAATGAATTTCATGCTCATATCTAATATCATGTTCATTTTAGTATGGTTTCTCATCTTGCATCATTCATCATCTTAGATTAACATCATTTTAGTTTGCATTATGATCACTCTCACATTACTAATTTTTTGCATTTAGCATTAAGCATCCCTCATTCTTTGAGTTGCCATCCTCGTTTTGATACAATGTGCTAACTGAGAGCCATCAAAAAGATCAAAACTAGGGTCCTTGGAGATAGAGAACCATGAGACACTCTTGAAAATCATTTATTGTTTCTTCATCTTGATGTTAAACATGGTTTTTGATCTAATGTTTCATGGGTATGACGTTATTGCTATGTTTTTAAACAAATCCATTAATAGCAGCATACAGACACCATCCAATAGTTGCTAGGGTGTAGAAAAATACAAACCATAGTTGAACTTCACTTTGCCAGTTCTCAGTGAGAGAATTGTAGATTTGAACATGGAAAAAATTTGTTGGAAGATAGTGTGTGTCAAATCAATAATGAGTTTTGCCACTCTCGATGCATTGCCAAGTGTCAATAGGAACTTCTTATGCTTGTCTAGGACTAGATGAAAGTGCAACACAATACAATAGTATAAAATCTCAAGAGGCACCAAATCTAGGGAGAAGTTAAAAAGCTAATCATTGATGCGAGTTTTGTGACCATTCCAACATGCATAATAAGATATAAGTATATTATCCTCTCTTGACTAATAAAACTTCAAATGATAAACAATATAACAAATGTGTAATCAAATGAAGCAACCCTAAGATTTACAATGTGCACTTGCAACTTTATGTTTGATATAACTCAATTTGTATGATGTGATATTGCTAGTAATCACAAGGAGACTTACGTAAATGTTCTTAGACTCGATCAATTATTTTCCCTCATAGTGGTTGGAACTAGAATTTTTGAACTGACTTGAACTTTAAAGAAAGATTAAAAAGGAAAGGGTTTAAAATCTAATCTACTTCCTAAGGACAATGATAACAATAGATGATGTTTGGATATTAGAATTTATTAAACCAAGATTTAATTCACCATGCAGAAGCAACTACACAAAACATGATGCAATCTCCAAAGGTAATGAAGGATTTTTATATTTTAAACATTTATCTAAATACCCAATACCGACGCAATCTAAATGAACATTAACAATCAAACTTGTAATTAAGTGGGGTTCAACTAACCATACACTACAATTTGCAATCAACAAAGTACAAATGGTATGAACCAAAGAATTCATCAAACACCTTCAAATTTATCCATTGTAATCAATGAACTCTAACTAAACTTCAAGAAGTAGAAACCATGTAAAATGTAGAAACTCGTACCCAAAGATTCGCCATATCTTCAATGAAAATTGTATATTAATTTCAACATAGTCTTGGCAAAAAAAATTGATCTCCTCCTACTACTGCTTTTATTCTACTATTCTACTGACTAACTTCTTACAAATGAGAAGTTTGAGTCTTTTATAGACCTCTCAATTATAATGAAGGGCTTAGATTGATTTGAAATCAACATCCAAAGCAATTTCAAGCAAACCCTAATTAGGGTTGTTACAACTACCACTTACAAACATTTAATGTCATCTAATAAGATGAATACACATTATTGAATACATACCCTTTTAAGGGTGAGCCAATGAGAAAATTTATTGTATTAATACATTAAATGTCCCCCACATGACTTCTTGAGAATGAGTTTGATTTGATAAATTCAGACATATCAACTTCTAATTGTTTGATTGGTGAAAAGTGATTAGTCGCCACCTCAACATGCTCATCTTGTAAACTTCATCATTTCATCATAAAGAAGAAATATCTATTAATATTGAATATTATTCAACCTTTGATTAATTGTGATGGCTCATAATCTCAAATTACTTCATCTTCTCTAACTTTTTTGATACTAGCCAACCTATCTTGATGATTTATTCTTAATCTAATCTTGCAAATTTTTGATGTTAGGTCGTCCCTACTCCATGACCTTTTCATTTTAAACTATGTTTTTTAGCCTAAGTTCAGCCCTCTTGATTTTGCATTTTTCCCTTGTTGAAAGATATAAATACTTGGTTGGATGTTCAATCTCCAAAGCATCTCACACTTCACACTCAAAACAAGCTTTTCTCTAATTTTCTGCTCTTAAATTCGCACTTAGGGCTTGGAAATTCCCTTCACTCTTCTAGATCTGCGCTGTCTTTAAATTCGCCTTCCCGCTCTCAAATCGCATTTGAATTGGTTTGAATGATGTCTCTGGTCCTTACATATAGGCGATAATGAAGAAATCTTGATTTTACCTGACAAGGCCAACCTAGTCATTTAATTTAATTTTAAACTTGCTCTTCCTCCATCCCAAATCGACCTCGTTGATTTTGCTAAGGGCGGAAATTAGACATGCTGAAGGAATTCTGGGTGGAAATCTCGATAAGAGCTGGAAATGCACTTGTAATGCTGGGTGGATTTACACATGTAAGATGGAAATGATTCTTGAAGCTGGTCGGGATTCCTTTACGAAGCTGGAAATGACTTTTGAATGTGATCGGAATTCCTTTACGAAGCTGGAAATGACTTGGATGTGGTCGGAATTCCTTTGTGAAGTTGGAAATGTGTACTTTGCAATCTAATTTTCTCATCTTGAAGCTAGAAATTTATCTCTTCTTTGTGTAATGCCTTAAAGTTTGATTATCCTAACTTCATTTTCCTTATCTTTCACCATTTTAACTTGAATTTCTCCTTTTTTTCCCAGGGCGGATTCTTAAAGACAAGCTGGAAATATATCTTAAAGGTGGTTGGATTCCTTAAGGGAAGCTAGAAATGTTTAGTACTTGTGCAAAGTTAGGATTTTACATGGATATGCAATAACTTTTTGATCAACTCTACGCTTCTCTTCTTGAAATTTCTTCCTCCACCATTAATCTTCTTGAACCTTCAACAAAATGTTACTTTGTCTTCATTTTACCTCAAAATGATATTGTTCTTCTAGGGTGGGTGGGTTTGAAGAGGTAAGTTGGAACTACTTGCGAGTTGGTCGGATTTCCATTAGGCAGCTGGAAATGAGCAAATGTTAGGTCAGAATTCCAACACCAGGCTGGAAATGAGAAAAAAATTGAGTGCAACTTCACTTTTTCGGTTTTAATTTAGGTGCAAATGAGAAGATGAGCTGGAAATGATAAAAATATTTCTCTTCTTTTCACTTGCACTTACAAATTTCTTGTTTTTCGAGTAAAGACAGAAAAAAATTAATTTGTTCTTCTTTTAGCCGTTTGAACTTTGATTTGCACTTAGCAATTCCAATTCCAATTTGAATTGTGATCTTTCAAATTCCACCTTTGACATCCCCATTCTATGACAGCATTTTGACAGCCCAAATTTATGACAACAGTTTGACATCCCAATTCTATGACAACATTTTGACATCACCTTGCAACTTGACGATATTTTGACAACTTTTATACTTAGTGAGATAGGCCCATTTGGTTCATCATATTAATCTGGAATTGGAATAGGCATTAGTTAATGCTAGAATAAATTAATTCGTTATTTGTGGGCATTTTATGAATTCTAGAATTGGAAAACTAATCCCCATTTTGGAGCCAATGCTTGCATTAGTTAATTCTAAAAAAAAACTAGAATTCATTTCTTATTCGAGAATAAGCTATTTATGGATTCGAATTTATTTTATTTTATTATTATTATTATTATTATTATTTTTTAATGTGGGTATATATATATATATATATATACACACACACGTGTGTATATATACACACGTGTGTGTATATACATGTACACACATGTGTATATACATGTGTGTATATACACACACGTGTGTGTATACACACATATATGTGTATATATACACACGTGTGTGTATATATACACACGTGTGTGTATATGTGTATGTGTGTATATGTGTATGTGTATGTGTGTACACAAGTAAAAAATACATATTGTTCAAATTAATTAAAAATATGAAAAATAATCCTTATTCCAATTCCACAATATGGGATCCAAACGCCAAATAGCTTATTCCAGCTTTCATTTCAGGATTAATTAATCCGAGAATAGGTCTTTATTCTAGAATAGGCCTATTCTGGATAAATTAATTCCATGCACCAAACGAACTAGATTTCCATTTTGACAATCACAAGTTTTCAACTCTGTACTTATCTCACAAATTCAAAAATGTTCCCTCCGGACTTGACAAGACACTACAACCTTCCCACTGGTAGGGGACTAAAGGACCAAAGTTATTGCCAAGCTGGACAAAAATAACAAACACCTATGACAAACCACGCTAAACACAAAATCACTAAGCAAAAAGAGAGGGGTACCATTTGCAATGGGGCATGTACAACACAGCACTAATGACATCTCACTAGCCACAAAGACTATTTGCATGGCAGAAAATTTCAGCTTCTAGAACATATCACAGCGTTATCTTAGATTGATAATATTGGGTAAGATTATTCCTGCTATGAAAATTTCTACTAAGATCCCGTAAAGCTGTGTGAGGTAAAGCTTGAAGCATATTCTTTTAATTGGTATAATATGGATCACTTACACCACAACTTTTATTTGAGTTGTGAGCCTCTTTATTGTGGGCAATGTCTACGCAGCCAATTAAAACGTATTTCTTATCAAGGGGACACTCAGTTTTTTTTCAGCTCCCTCTATATGTTTTACATTTTAGTTGGCTATTTAGCCAATACCTAGATTTCCTGCCTGCCATATTAGTTAAACATGTAACTAAAATGTTCTTTAACATTCCTTTATAATCAGAACAGTGAGTTTATTCTTTTCTAGTACATAGCTCCCAGAATTGTCCTGTTTTCTCAAAATTTGCAACACTTACTGCTAGATGTTGTTTTAGTTAAATTTCTATGTTTCCAAAACATAAGGAATATAAAAACGTTCAGGGCAAGAAAGTAAGAAATTAATGTCCACTATGAGTGCAAGATTGTCAAATGAACATAAGAATTATAAAAGGTATCTCTTCATAACCTCAAAAATAAAGAAGGTTTATCATTAAATACAAATCTCCTTTATAAAAGGTATCTCTCGATAACCTTCAAAAATAAAGAGGATTTATCATTAAATACAAATCTTCTCCTTTATGATATACAGCTACAAATAATAATAGAATCAATGAAATTTTATGAAAGCAGTTGCATATAGATACAAATAATCATAGAATCACAATTCTTCTTTGTACTGTCTTTCCTATACATACATATACATACGACTAGAGAACAACTTGTTAGAGAATATCAAATGCATGGTTGAATTCAACTGGTCTTTGCCCCCTATCGCTGCAGGGAAGACAAGTGCTTGAATGAGTTACCTTCTTGATATATACTATATAGTAAATAATAAATATACAGGGGCAATGCAATGCTGTGAAATGGTTTAAAATGCCTCTCTTTGAGGATAAGGGATGTAACATTTTCTCACTGGCAAACAATATACATCCAGGAAGGTAGTAGAACTTAAAACCTCAGTTTTCAAACTCAGATGATGACTTGTCTCTTTCCCATGAGTCAAGCCGCCTTAGTCTCTTATCCAACTCTGCTGTGACTGCGGCCTGTCGCCTTTTACGGTGCTTTGTTATACAGTTAATGGTCATGGAACCGATCTTATCAAACGCCACCTGAAACAAATAACCTTGTTTTAAACAACATAATTTAATTTATTTAGTAAATAAGAGAAGATGATAGAAACATTCATTGAGAAGGTTACGCTATTTCCATTTTGGCACCTTCAACAGCGCATCTGGATCAAAAGCATGATGTGCAGCGTGACGCAGAATATTGATCACATCTCCAATCTGTTGAACGGCCAGTAGCTGGTCCTCATTTATCTACAATGTCGATTGCAGAAAGTACTCCTTAGTCTTACCACAAAAAAACCTTTCATTTGTTTTTTTTGTTGAAATTGAGAATCTTGTAAATAACAGACTAAAATTAGTACAATAATGGGAACGCCCTACAGCCTATGCAGTTAAAACTCAATAAACTGATACTTTCAACAATGAACCCATAATGTAAGGTTAACATCAAAGTCTATACTAAGGAATGAATGAACACGAACCTTGAAGATAGCCAAAGCAACCCTAAATAGAACATTGGTTCCCTCACTGAAAAGCAGATCCCAAACCCTCATTGTAGTCTATTGAAGAATCATCAAGGCAACATACAAAAGTTTTGTAAGAAACAGAAAACATCCAGAATAAGGGAAGAATACATATAGCTCATCTATGGAGTCTGCATAATTTTTTCCAAATAGTAGCACAAAACAGGGATACCTCTGAAGGCAAGCTCTTTGCAAACAGACAGAGAAACCATTCTGTTGCTACAAGAGACACATCAAAGTCTAAGTTCTCAAAATGTCTAGCAAGCCTGGCACAAACAAGGAAGAACAATGTTGTAGCTTACTGCAAGCTTTAAAAGGTAACATAATAGATTACAGTTCTAGGACTATTTCCTTTCTTGAAAGAATTATCACATCATTACCTAGGGAACATTTTTGCAAGAAAATCCTTGAAAACCATTTGTTCAACATGACATCCATATAAATTGTCTGTATAACAGTCATTAAACAAAACATTCTCCAAAAGCACAGCCAGCATCCAAAATGCATCCTCCTCTGTTTTCATGACTAACAATAGCAATGCCGCGACATAATTCATCCCCTGTTTCCAAAGCAGGAAAAGGATTCCATTGAGCCACCATGTCAGATCAAGTTTATGATAATATCAAGCAAGCTTTTGCACAGTTCTCATATATGTGCGCATGACAGCTTAAAAAAAGAAGCACAAATAAATTAGTGTCACCTGACAATACCCAACATGAGAATCACGGAAGGAATATGCCACAAGAACTCTTCTCAGAGAAGCATGCCCTTCTTCAGTATCCAACCATGGGTGTGTAGGAAAAGTACGAGCAATATCCTGAACATAAATCAGAAAAAATGTCTATCAAATGCTATTCATTTGTGGGTTATAACAAAAGGCCTCCTCATTCAAACAGTTTAACAGGACTATAAGCATTGGAATCTTGAAATTTTGAAATGGCAATGAACATATAAATACCTCAATATAGCATGAGAGTTTATGCATAATTTCTCTAACAACCACACTGCCAAACGAACTTGAATTTTAAGTGCTCAGCAGAAAATTGCTATCAAACAAATTATAAAAATATTCCACGAGTAAAAATTCCCTAGTCCAGCCAACTCTAGAAAAATAAGTTTTTCAAGAAAGGGTCCAATTAATTGTCCCCTGATGCTTTAGAAGATATGACACCAGGACCCCAAATTGTTTTATACTAAAACACCTTTGTTAGCATTTTTCTCTATAGGAAAATCCTCAATCTCTAGTGATACTGTTTAGAGGGGTGATGCTTCAGTTTCATTTTTTGGATATTCTGACAAAAAAATTCCTGGATGTCATTCTGAGATGTTTGAATTTAATAAAACATAGATAATCTTCATCCAGACCCTACAGGAATAGACTACATTCAAACTAAGAGACTACAAAAATTTCTTCCTAAAAGATATGCATGAATGCAATCGACTTCTTGTAGTTTTAATATGGATTTGGGGTTCGCCCGAGAGAGCTTATTATGGCACATTACACATAAGTTTGGGCCAGGCATTTGATGATTGGTATGTTTGGGTTACCTGTTATATTTATTGATGTTCTAGAATGGGCTTTATAAGTAACAAGCCAAATGGGAATAAGTCAAAGCCTAATACAAATAAGAAAACAGAATTCTTATGATGCTTGCTTGGAGCTTATTATGGCACATTAGACATAAGTTTGAGCTAACTAGTTGATAGTTACATTGTTTGGGTTACCTGTTATTTCATAGATCAACTGAGGGATTTCTTATATTTCAAAAAAGAGCTGGAACTCCTGGCTAGAATTTGTAGCCAAATACAGAATTGCAAATAAGAATGGCGGGTCCTTTCAAAACATTGTAGAGTCAAATCCTCATAAATGCTTCATAAGGTTGAGATTAGATGCATTGGAGCCTTGTGGAAGGATTGGAAGTGGTATGCAGAGTCCAGACACTCTTTTAAGGTATTACAAACCACGGATTTCTCCTCACTTGCCCATATTTCAAAAACTTAATGACAAGTAGAATCTTCAATCCACTTCCACTTAATTGCACTACATGTTTAAAACAATTTGGTTTTCCATTTTGCAAGCCAAAGTGGCTCTTTTAGCATGGTCTTCTCGTTGGATCTTGGCTTATCCATCTAGGTGTCCAACTCCCTCTATCCTTTTTGTAGACATATGGAAACTCTTAAGCATCTCTTCTTATTTTCCCCATGTGGAACATGGAACATGGATACATAAAACCCTTTTGGCTTGAGCTTTTATCCTAGCATATGATTCTTCTACGAACTTGGCCAAAAACATTCTTTGAGATTCATATGACATGTGAAAATTCTATTAAGCATATGGAAAGATTGGGATGCTACGTTAATTTTTGGAGCTATTGAGAATGCTCACTTTTCCATGTCTACTAAAGCCATGATATACTCTAATTCTAAATGTTATATTATAAATTAAGGTCTAATTACAAACTCTTGTAGAGTATTGATTGAGCTAATGCTATGTGTACTATTGCTCGTGTGATACCATCTCATAACAGAAGGAATGCTTCTCTTTCATATGGATGCCATCATGGCCATACCACATTGTTCATTCCAAGCGTGGCTCTCACAAATCTCATGGATCTCCTTAGCATATAAGATGCGGTTGGTATCCTTTGCCACATTGCTAGTCTTCTACTTCTTAAGGTGATAATGGTTTTTTTCAGTTGGCACAATAGTGTAAAATTCGCCAAGGTAGTCCTTGCTATATCTCATGTTCAAATAAATCATGTTGATCGAGAAGAGGAAAATGATGAACAGGATCCCACATCTTAGGCTGGGAGCCTATTCCTAATGACCAAAACCTCCTTAGATGGCTGGGCTAACCTCCCTACCCAGGACCCCACCTCCCTCCTACTAAAATTGCTTTAGCTGCATAAAAATATGATCACTTTTGTTTTGCCTGTGGCCTCTTGCATTGATTTTTGGGGGCATTATCCCATTCCACCCATCCTCAATGTGAACTACAATATTTTATAATAATGGTTTAATATAGAAGCTGTACCATTCATTATTAAACATGGGATCCATAAAAATTGTCTCCGTAGATTTATTTAGAAACAATTTTCCAAATGAACATAACCAACATCCAAAATACGTTCTCTCCTATTTTCGTAACTAACAATAGAAATTACTTGCCTAATGTAGCTAAGTAGAAAAGGACTCATTGACCTAATGTCTAAGATGAAACTCAGAATTCTGAATAACAAATTAAACAAAGTTAAAGAACACTTTATACTCAGTTATAGGACTTCTAATATGAAGTTATATTTCCAAACATTTGTAGGAATTAGAGCTAAGGAAATGAGTGCAAAATGATTTGAGATTGGCATTCATCTACGATATACGACTTAGGTTGATATTGGATCTATTCTAATATAATTGCATTTTAAACTTAGGAAAGGACAGGAGCCTACTCGTATAAAATTATTAATTAAAGAAGCGTCTGATGATCAATCCAAGCCAAAATATGGGGGGGTGGGGAGGAAATCTAGCTAGAAAATATTTGAAGAAGCCCAAATATCTAAACTGATGGAATCAGCTTTCAGGGTTGATAATATGAGCGCAGAAACATTGGGGATTGATAACAAACTATGCATCTGAGACCTATATGCATAAAGGTATGTGCTGTACTCAAATCCAAGTTAAGGATAGGAGCTTATTCTGTCAAAATATGGATATTGCAGGTATAATTTCATTTAAATCCGAGGAAAGGAGAGGTGCTCCCTAATCAATGTATGAGGAGGATTTGGAAGCTATAAACTCTCTTACTGGATTAATCCAAGACACAATGCAGAACAAACACAACAAGAGATTTAAATACACCTGAAAATCTAAAATTTTGAGTTTAAGGTACATTAGTTTTGGACCAATGACATTGGTGCAAAAACATTAGGATTTGTACCTTTCTATGACTGAGGCCCCAATCGATAATGGCACATGGGAGTATAGTTGCATTATAAAAGTCTAAAATCGGGAGATTATTCTATAAAAATATGGGTTTGAACTTTGCGCTAGTGCACAGTCAAATTTAAACAAAGGCCAACGGATATGTAATAATATGGATCAACGCTAGTATAGACCCATGTCCCTGCAAGAATATGGATATGTATATACAACTGCATTCAAATATGGAGAAAAAGCCAAAACCTTAACCTATAGTATGAGAATATGTTAGCATAATGAATTCAAATTTAAGGACAGGACAAGAGATTGCTCTGTCAAAATATAGGCATGTGCTAGCACAAGTGCATTCAACTTTAAACAGAGACTAATAGCTTTGTGAAACTTTGGGTGAAGCATTGGATCTTTCTAGGTTATTTTTGTGAGCATCACCTAGATTCATTCTTATGAGAGATGGGTTCTTGTGAACATGAATCAATGAATTTGACTTGAAAACTACACAGCTGTCAACTATTACTCATGAACATGGGTCAATGAGTTTGACTTGAAAACTACACAGTTGAATCCTAATAGCAATATCATAATTTGACTTCCCATGGAAAACATCTCCTACATATGAGAATATCTTAGTATAATGAATTCAAATTTAAGGACAAGTCCTAAGTGTTTCAATCCATCTCATAAGAGATGGGTTCTTGTGAACCACTACTCATGAAACATGGGTCAATGAGTTTGACTCAAAAACTGCACAATTGAATCCTGATATCACAAAGAGCTTGCTTTGTCAAAATATGGATATGTGCTAGCAGACGTGCATTCAATTTTAAACAAAGGCCAAGAGCTTACCTTATGAAACTACAGGTATGTACTAGTGTAATTGCATTTAAAACTGGAGGAAAGACGATCGCCATTATCAAAACATATGCATGTGCAAACATAATGCATCCAAAAAACTACAGGTATGTACTAATGTAATTGCATTTAAAACTGGAGGAAAGATGATCGCCATTATCAAAACATATGCATGTGCAAACATAATGCATTCAAATCTAAGGACAGGCCAACAGTGTATCCCTTAAGAATCTGGGTATGTACTTGTATAATTGCATTGAAATCAGAGAGAAGGCCTAGACCTTACTGTATCAAAACATGGGTCTGTGCTAGCTATTAAGTAAATTTCCATTAAAATCTAAGGAAAAGCCAAGAGTTTATCCCTTAAGAATCTGGGTATGTACTTGTATAATTGCATTGAAATCTGAGGAAAGGCCCAGACCTTACTGTATCAAAATATGGGTATGTGCTAACAGTTAAGTAAATTACTACTAAATTTCCATTAAAATCTAAGGAAAAGCCAAGAGTTTATCCCTTAAGAATCTGGGTACGTACTTGTATAGTTGCATTAAAATCTGAGAAAAGGCCTAGACCTTACTCTATCAAAATATGTGTATGTGCTAACTGTTAAGTAAATTTCCATTCAAATCTGAGGATATGCCAAGAGTGTATCCCTTAAGAATCTGGGTATCTACTTGTATAATTGCATTGAAATATGA
>MU225682.1:3222962-3281271 GCA_018584345.1 Thuja plicata | reverse complement strand
TAACTGTTAAGTAAATTTCCATTCAAATCTGAGGATATGCCAAGAGTGTATCCCTTAAGAATCTGGGTATCTACTTGTATAATTGCATTGAAATATGAGAAAAGGCCTAGACCTTACTCTATCAAAACATGGGTATGTGCTAACTGTTAAGTAAATTTCCATTCAAATCTGAGGACATGCCAAGAGTTTATCCCTCAAGAATCTGTGTATCTACTTGTATAATTGCATTGAAATCTGAGAAAAGGCCTAGACCTTACTCTATCAAAATATGGGTATGGTATGTGCTAACTGTTAAGTAAATTTCCATTCAAATCTGAGGATATGCCAAGAGTTTATCCCTTAAGAATCTGGGTACCTACTTGTATAATTGCATTGAAATCTGAGAAAAGGCCTAGACCTTACTCCACCCAAAACATGGGTATGTCCTACTAATTTACATTCAAATATAAGCAAAAGCAAAAGATTATACTTTATCAATATAGTTTGAAAATGGTGAGGCTCAGAGCATATCTTACTTGATCAATCTGGCTGGTAGCAGGAGTAACCATGCCCTCAACAGCGTGAATAAGGTCTTGATAGTAACTGTGGGGAACAGTGGAGCGCTTCTTAGCAGCTCCAGATGCAATAAACCACAGCTTGGGTCTCAAAACGGGGGGAATCCCCTGTCTTATGAGCCTCTTCAAAACAATGGTATTGGTGAGAGTTGAGAGAGAGAGCGAAGAGACAAAGTTTCCATTGTCCCTCCAATACTGGGCTTGCAGATACCAGGAAACCCCTTTGGCGGCTTCCATTGAGCGCCACACACGGGCCTGCTCTTTCAACCTCTGTCTCACCTCATTCATCACATTTGCCTCCTCAATGGAACCATCAACTTTGAACGAGTAAATGTCCTCAAATTTCACATTCCCCTTCCAAAACATTTTGCATTTTGCTATATCTCCTTCGACTTCCAGTTTCCTCTGATTCTGTGCTCCAGACATTTTTTATGGTTCTTGAATATGTAATAAAATTGCATAATTTAAATATAAGTACCAAGGACGTTGGATATACAATCTTTCTTACTTTTTTCTTTCAAAAGGTTTTCTTGAATGCTTAACCAGGAGCAGGTAGTTCTTATCGGTACTGCAAGAATATTAGTAGCCGTTATATTCAAATATCATTGGGTATTTGTGGACCCCAAGGACCAACATAGAAAGGACATTTCGTGATTATCCTCAGCACAGGAAAGCTTCTTTTTAAGTGCCACGATTCATGTGAACGTTATTATTGAAAAGCGCTTCTTTCATAAAAGGTACCTAGGTAGCTTTTTTCCCCAAACTCCATTAGTCAAGAAAATGAAATATTGATAATATAATAAACTTGGAAAGAGAAACTCTCTTCACTTATGAAATCCTTGTAGAGTGTTTAAAGAAATAAAATACTCTAGTCTAATAAATAATTAAGAATAATAAAATAAGAATATTTGAGTTTTGGAAATGGTGAAGAACTAATTTTGATGTAGTATATAATGTCAATGTATATGAAATCTCACAAGTATCTATGGGTCAAATATGAGTCCTTTAGATCAAACTCGAGCATCATGAAAATGATTTGCTACACGGGAGAAATTGTAGCTTGTGGGAATGATCTGATAGAAAGTTGTGTCAAAGATCACATTGCCTTCATTGTCTCTATGCTTGAAACTGTCAAGCAGGTGTTTAGAATCATCTTAGATGAGCTTGTCAGATTACTAGGGTAAAGTTTTCTCAAGTTGACCTTCTATTCAAACTAACTTTATGGTTTTGAGTGAATGATTGGATCCAACATTTGTAGAATTGTAAATGGCCTATATGACTCTAATGAAGATTAAGATTATATCCATACCTTAGAAACCAAAGGTGTGCTCTAGTGTTTTTTATCCTTATTAATCCATATGAGTTAATTGCACTAATTGAATTTTATAAAAAGCAAGATATAACAACAATTTATTAAAATTGTGTAACAAGTCAGTCCCCAAGAATGATTAGGAAAGGGTGAGGAATTTATATTTAAAATTTTAATTTTAGTATCAATTATGAGCTATTTGAGATTGACCTAGGATTAAAAAAACATTGGTAGGCTTGAGGCATGGGATGAATTTATGGAAAGGGATGTTGATAATGTGTAAATAGTAAATATATGGAATGCGTGTGAATAGGGATGAGTTAAGGACAAATACATAGAAATTTAGGAGTTGATAGTAAGCTCACACATACCAAGATCACCTACAAAACAAAAATAACCTTACATGAGAGACTGTGGCAAGAGAATTTATAATTCCCCAACCGGTGTACTAAGGAAAAACCTAACTGAACAATTTTTTAGAACAACAACAACAATGTTGAAGATGTGACAACATGCCACACTTGCACAATAATATACAAACGGGTTTCATAAGACACTAAAAACACAAGGATCCTAACAACAAGGACGACCTCACCATTGCTACAAGAAAGGTCACACCAACAGGAGACTTACCAATCGTAAGACAAATCCAACATGATGTACTTTCAAGAGGAGATATAACACCTAAATGACTATTGGATTTGCCCATGATTGCATTCTCCCACAACATGACACAATATTGAGTAGGATGAGAGAATCATGGAACTACTAGAGTATCATTTAGGTGAAACATTATAATCCATCTGTAAATAGGAGGTCCAAATATATACAGTTACAATATATGCAATTAACACTGAATTGTTCTTTCAACATCAATTGTGTGATATAAACAAATGAATATAAATATAAATAGATTTTTGCCATCAATATATAATCTTCAAAATCATCCATGATCCTTGAATCCCCAATGAAGGTTTCACATCACCCAACCTTGTAGAATCTAAAGATCCACTTCGACCGTGCTAGGAGATGGTCACATAGGTTCACATGATTTAACACGAAATATAATGGGGGGTTTATACTCACATCAACCATGAAGTATACACACTAGACACGTCATGCAAGAATCATACATGCAACATCAAAATAGGTAAATATAAATCCCTCATTAGGTACAACACCAATTGCATAGAACCAAACACTCACATTGGACACGATCGACAAGGGATGAAACAAAGAAATCATCATTGTGCATGACAACAAATTGCATAAACTAGGACACTCACATTGAGTACACTTACCAATGGAGGAAAAAATAAAAAGCAACTCAAGTCAAAAAGTTAGTAGATCCTAGAGAAGGAGTCAGGAGTGTCATTGTAATGGCCTCA
Organism: Thuja plicata; assembly: GCA_018584345.1. Classification (NCBI taxonomy): domain Eukaryota; kingdom Viridiplantae; phylum Streptophyta; class Pinopsida; order Cupressales; family Cupressaceae; genus Thuja; species Thuja plicata. Next base: position 3,278,020 of record MU225682.1, on the reverse strand, counting down.
AGACTCAGCCAAACCAAATTGAATTTAGCCCTCCACAAGATGAGGTTTCTCAACCATACAAGTCCCAACATGCGTAGATGAAGCATGTCTTCCACGCTCATCCTGAGCCTTTAAGAGCACTCCAAGAATGTTGGGGCATCATTATCTTACTTCATTTTAATTCTTATGCTTTGGGTATGTGTGGGATCATGGTGGGACAAAGTAGGCCCCTAAGTGGCAATGAAATTTCAAAATAATAGAGTTAGGCAACTTGATTTAAAAAATTCAATAGGTTATCAACCTTATAAAAAAATGTAAGAATAGAATATGTAGGAAATTGAATGTAGTTTATAAGCTACTAGTTATTTTTTGAAAAAAAATTAATCTATTTGGTGAAAAATTGAAATTTCGATGCAGTGGTATGCAAATTCTAGGAAAAAGTTAAGTAGGTGTATGTCTAACCACCATAACCACAATCAAATGATAATTATCTTTTCCTTTGATTAATACAAAAAAAATTAAATGATAATATTTTTTTATAAGATTCTAGATATAAGGAGAAGATTCATGTTTGGATGTGATGCATATTGTTTTGTAATTTTTTTCCAAGTAAATAATTAATTATGATTTTTTTACTACTACTTTTTTAGTATATAAAAAATTGTGTGTCTAACCACCATAACTTGGTAAAAACTTAATAAATTTCAAATTCTTTCACTTAGAGTATGTGAAGCATAGAATGTGACGCATGTTTTCAGATTTGAAAAATGTTATACCATTTGAAAGTTATAGATGTTTTTCAATTAGCCTGTCAATTAGGACTTAGATGTAATCCAATTAGAAAATGAATAATAATAATAATTTATTAAACTCAAAATTAAACAGAGTTTATATTAGTGGAAAGTTGGGAATCTCCTTAAGAAACCCTTTTCATTTCGTCAATTTTGGGTAAAAAATCATCAACTACATGGTCAGTAAAAACATAAGGAAAACTCTTATACACATTTGTTGGGTTGACTTTCTAGATTTAGCATTCCCAAGGCTGCAGATTTGTGTTAGAGGTATCAAATATCTTATATGTATTAGATATCTCATGTATTTAGCATATCATTACACTATATAATATATCATATAATGCACAATACTATATTATCCTATATATATAGCATACAACATTAAAATATAATTAATATAATATATTATAATATATGATATATTATAATATCTTGATATATAATTAATATAGTACATTAGTTAAAATATATAATATATAATAAACTAAATTATTATATTAGTATTATGTACGTATGATGGGGTGAACCCACAATAGTGGGTTACAATTTTTCGAAGGAAGCAATTCCTCCTGAAATTTGCAAAGCAGTCAGATTTAGAAAGTACTTTCGATATGTTATATATTTTATTTACTATAGAAATCTTATGTTAAATATGATCTCTCTCTCTCTCTCTCTCTCTCTCTCTCTCTCTCTCTCTCTCTCTCTCTCTCCCTATTCCCTCATATGTGTCTCTCTATGTTTCTTTCCATATTCCATGTGTAATGCATTATATATGTAATGCATTATATATAATACATTATATATATAATGCCTTATATGTGTATATGAAAGTCTTTTATATTAGTTCGGATATAGATCTGATATCTGATACCCCCCACAATGGCGCAACCAGCAAAATCTTGGCACCATTGTGAAATTCTAGAAGCCATATCAAACAAATCAGATATCTAATAACAATTGAATATCTGATATCTGCCATACAAAATTGAGCAGTGGGCCATTTTTCTCATTCCAATGGTCCTTGCATTCTTTTTGTATGTGACGATAATGAACTTTCAGACGTTAAGAGATAAAATAAGACTTTTTTTAACATCTTTTTCACAAATTGTTCATTGGGAATTTTGGAGCTATGATGGGGAGAAATAGTTGTTGAAAGCATAAACAAAAGCGAAACTTACAAAAGATGAAATTGAAGAATATAGACAAATAGATAGAGAAATTCATGGGAAGAGGAGACAAGGTATGTTAAATATTAGTGAAGGTGAGGTCTCTGGTCCACCCGTAAATGTTATTTCAAGTGAAGAGGAGATTGAATTTGAAAATATTGAACATGATTTTGACAAAGAGAGTGAAAATGTGGAGATTTGGAATGAAAATATTGCACAAGGTATTCAATTCAAGAATGAAAATGTTGAAATTAATGATTAATATTGGAATTACAATATAAAATGAGGTTGAAATAGAGAATTTTGGAATTGGCATAGAAAATGATGTTGATGAACTGGAAATAAACGTTATACAACTCCAAATTACATGAGAAATTAAGTCCCTTATGTGGAAGAAAGACAAATTCCAAATTCAAGACCTTCAAGAACCCCAAATTGGTTACTTGAAATCAATTAAAACATTATGAGCAATTTTGAAGGAAAGAGATCAACAAGAACTATTTGGTTGTGGGATACACAACTTTTTAATGAATTTTTAGCAAGAAGACATTAACCAAGCAATGCAAACTTTTTTTACAATTGTTAAAGACCCAAAAGATGAGACCTATGCTAGAAAAATTGAAGATTCGTGTGAACAAGAAAATGGAGAAAATTTTTATTATTGTGAAAATATTTTTAATGATTTTGATTCTATTAGAAATAATAGCAAGGAAAAACACAAAATAGTTTCTTGAATGGTTATTACAACCTCCTTAGTAAGTCATCATTTGAGAAAGGCTCTCTTTATGAGACAAACTTGTGTTGATTTCAACATAAATCATAAAGCTTTGGGCAGAGGATTTGCAAGAAGAGAAAGACTTGACAATCCTCTTCAAAATGATACATGGGCTTTTTTTGGGAGGCTTCGACATGTTGATAAGAAGCTAACTGATAGTGTGAAGGAGGTAATTCAACTATTTTGGCACTCTAACTCAAGAGTGTCACCTAATGTTAAGGATGTCTTGAAGTTAAGAATTCGTGATCAAGACCACACACCGCGACCTAAACATTATTTCAAATTAATTCAAACAATGTTGTTCAAAAAAATTGTGAGACACGTCCAACATTGCAAATATCACAAAAGGATTTTGAATCCTTAAAGCCATTTTATTGTGTACCTCTTAAGATTTGAAATACTTGTTGCAAATATTATGTGGAGTTATCAATGCACCGTGAACTATTATGCTACATTCATTCTACTTTGCATACTAATCAAATGTTGCAGGAGTGTGGTGCAAGTCAACTTCTAAAATCATTGAGAGTCTTGCTAGATCAATTTTTTTGTCATAGAGATGATGGTTGTTTCTTCTATATAAATATTGCCTAAATGAGAATTGTTCATAAAGCAGTGGTTTGTCAAATTTTATTTCATGTTTTCATGAGGGTAGCGAACACAAATTTGGAAAGAAAATTATTTAGAAAAAGATATATAAGACAGTCAAATATACTTTGTATAGTGGAGGTGAAGGTTCATGTTGTGAGTTGGTTACAAAAGAATATATTGCTTCTCATATTATTTCAGATTTCAAGGAAAATGTTTTCAACAAGTGGGAAAGGCATACTCACAGGTCTCAGTGGTCAAGTCATCAATTCAAGATGTGTAAGGACTCTTTCTTGATTGGCACTATTATATCAGTGGTTGATTTTGCAGAAAACTACACATTGCAACCACAGAATGAGTTGCAAGTTTAGTATTACAATTCTATTCAAATTGTTATTTTTGTCTACATAACATATAGACATGCCCCTGATAGTATAGAATGGGATAGAAAGATAATCAGAAAGTATCATTTTTATATTAGTGAGGATGGATCTCACTCCTCCGAGTATGTGCAACATTATTTTGAGAATTGTTTTGAGTTCTTGCAGGAAAAAGATATTGTAGTGGATAGACATCTCATTTGGCCAAATGATTGCACATGTTAATTCAAGAATGGTCGTATGTTTTATTGGTTGAGTAGAATGCATGCAGAGAGAGGTGTACCTCATATTTAAAGTTTTATTTAATCTAGGCATGGGAAAGGGGAGCATGATGGAGCAGGTGCATGTGTGAAGAGAGCTCTAGTTAAGGAGAAATTAAATATTTCAAGTGCTACATTTTGTGATGCTCGTTCTATTGTTGATTGGTGTAGTTTAGCATTGTCACAGGGAGGGACACTTGATTTAGAAGTGTGCAAATTATTTTGGTTGGTTGAGGAGGGAACAGTGGATAGATTGGATCACCATACAGTTAGAGATTATTCAAAGATGCATTCATTTTGAAGCTCAGATGCAAGTACATGGACCATTTGGATACGAGAGTTGGCTTGTTTATGTACCAACTATTTTCAGTGTGACTGGTATTAGTGTGAGTCAAGTGAGTGGGTGGATGCATGGGTCCCACAATATCCAACTCTTTTATCTCAAATAATATCCATGTCAAATGATGACATAGAAATTTTAATTGAGTACAACCATCTTTCAGATCTTCTACAGTCGAGACATATTTTTGCAATTGTTGCACCACAAGGGAATGGTGAGAGATCAGACTACTAGTTGGCATGATGTGTACAAGGAAATAAAAAGATAGCACAACCAACCCCATATGATAATTGGTTCATGTATCGACCTATTGATTCAATTTTTGTTGCCAGAACATGGCTATGAACATAAATTATTAGAAAGAATGGCATGCCCGCATTTGAAGACTATGAGAAGCACAAAACCATTCTCATGTATTCACACCTTTTTATAGAAACAAATGTTAAGTTGTTAAAGTATCAAGACAAACCAAAGAAAAAAGAACTTCGGACAATTAGTAATGTTGATCATGAAGTAATACTAGATACTCTTAAGCAGAAAGATGACCCTTCAAGCACACTTGACTAGCTCATACCAAATGATTGTAATGTTTATTATGTTCATTATACACACTTGAGTAGCTCATACCAAATGGTTGTAAGGTCCATCATGCTTAGTTTCATTATGTTCTTTGGTTCATTATGATTGTTATGCTTTGGTTCTTTAACAATTTTGGTCAATAAACTTAGTCTTCTTGTGGATTCAGAATGCAGAGATTAAAAATATGATGGACATACAAGATATTGCAAATGAATTATCCTATGATAAAAAGAAAGGATGTGCTTGAGTGGGATTATATGGAATGCATTATTGAAATTGGCCTACCACCCTAAGGAATTATTACATATGGAAAGCATTCATGAAGGATAAAGGAATATATTGGTATTTTTTTCATTATGACAATGGGGATAACTCGTGTGCTAATGTGATGCTTGGAAATCGATATATTAATTAGTCATGTAAGGAATTGGCATTGTAAGCAATTTGATGTTTGATGAAGGGTACTCATGTTATTCAACCAAACACACTCAACATAAGGAAATAAATAGAAAATTTCAAGAAAAAACAATGGCAAGAACAAAACACTTGCTTTCTATTATCTTCAATGAAATGACATTACAATATTCAGAAAAATAACATGCTACAACCACATGGGAATTTTCATTACAATAATCTGAAAGACATAGCCACAATCTATATTTATGGAACTAAGCCCTAAAATCCCCCTTCAATCCTATATAAGCAGCACAATTAACTGTCTTAGAATATTCTAGAAAGTGAAATCTTCCCATTTTGGCACCCAACGACTTGATTTCCCATCTTAAGTGATTTTTCTCTCTTCCTCTTGTATTGAAATTGGAGTCATGATGGCACAACTTCCAAAAACCATAACTTACGAATTGTTGAGTCAATTGGCTATTATAACCCCATTTTGGAAATCCCATGAAGTGCTCTATAGCCCTTGGCTAGAAAAATGCTAGCCAATCAAAGTTTGACCCCCTTTCAAGGCCTCTAAAGCCTTCAAAACTGAGTTCAAAGTTTTTGTACCACCTGCCAAAACAGAAAATTTTAGTATCTTCAAAACCAGACTTGATCTTGCTATGAAACTTTATCGGCAGACTTATATATCCAAAACGAACCTCCAGGGAAGTAATTGGGACAATATGTGGTCAAAAAAAATCTTACTAAAAATAGTTAACTTGCCCAAAGATAGCCCTTATTGAAAAACTAGACAATGTGTTTTTTGGGTGATGCAAGATTGCTATTAACCCTAGATGCTCTTGCATCAAACACCTTGTCACATCTTGGGTGTTCATAGGAAAACCAAGGTGGTCAACCTCTTCCTTTGAAAGCCATGATGAATCTTCAACAGGTCATCCCTTCCATTTCACCAAGTATTCTTCATATTTCTTGTTCCTTGTGCTTCTACCCACAAGACTATCCAAGATATATCCTTTATCTCTTTTGTAGTTGAATTAGGTGCTATAATATTTTACTGTGCTTCTGTTATTTCATCTTCCATACTTCCATCATGATATTTTGTCAAATTTAAAATATTAAACACATGTGAAATATTGATTTCACTAGGCAACTGTAATTCATAAACATTTCCTGAATCATGCTTCTTTAAGATTTCGCATGGCTCAAATTTCCTTCATCTTCAACTTGTTGTATGTTCCCACTGGAAATCTCTCCTTTCTCAAATGAACCATAACTTCATATCCAATATAAATTTCCTTATGTCTCCTTTTATGATCTGCCTTAGCCTTGTAGTGTATATTTATTTTATTAATATGCTTCCTCGCCTCTTCATACAAATTCTTCAAGTGTTTCGCAAAGTCTTCAACTTTAGCACTACTCTTTTCTCCATTGTCCAACTTCCTTAATTCTTAAGCATTTCTAGGATTACTTCCATATACAATATAGAATGGTGATTTACCAGTGCTCCTATTGCCATAACTATTATATGCAACTTATGCCTATGGTAAAATCAAATCACATCCCGTTGGTTTATCTTCAACTAAGCATCTCAACAGATTTCATAAACTCATATTCACCACTTTTGTATGCTCACCAGCCTGTGGATAGTGTGTTGGCCTGAACTTCAAATCTATATTTATATTTTTCCACAATGTCCTCCAAAAATATCCAACAAACTTGGTGTCTCCATCTGAAACAATGCTTTTGGGCAGACCATGTAGTCTCACCACTTCCCTCAAAAAAAATTTTGCCACATGAACAACATCATTAGTCTTTCTACAAGGAATAAAATGTGTCATCTTTGAGAACCTGTCTACGACCAAAAAAATGGAATCATGCCCTCTTTGAGTCCTTGGTAAACCAAGAACAAAGTCCATACTAATATCTTCACATGGCCTCTCTAGTATGGGTAATGGCTGATATAACCTTGTATTCTGCTTGGTTCTTTTTATCATCTAACATATTCCACCTTTGTACAAACTTCTTAACATCTTGTTGCAATTGTGGTCAATAATGATGCTCACTAACCAAAAAAATAGTTTTATCTTGACCAAAGTGTCCAGCCAATCCTCCACTATGTTTTTCTTTGATTAGGTTCTCCCTCATGGAACTCTTTGGAATGAAAAATTGGCTCCCTTAAAAAAAATCCCATCTTGGATCATAAAATCCAATCATCTGGTCCTATCTAGAGTAAAAGGCTATGTGCAAGCTCTCCAGGCCTCACCAAAATCAGGATCCTTAAGATACAAACTCTTGATTTCCTTGAACCCAACAACTTCGACCTGCATCTTTGTCAACAAATTCTTACTCCTACTCAAGGCATATGCAACCCTATTAGACTTTCCACTCCTGTGCTTCAAAACAAAAGTGTAACTCTGCAATCAACCCATTTTAAATGTCTTTGATTCAACTTTCCTTGGATATTCAAATATTGTAAAGCTTGATGATCAATAAACAAAACAAGTTCTTTAGGAAAAATATAATGTCTCCACTTTCTCAATGCCTAGACTATAAAATAAAAATCCTAATCATAAATAGGATATTTTCTTTTGGAATCATTCAACTTCTCACTAAAATAAGCAACGGGTTTACCTTCTTGACTCAAAAGAGATCCATTGGCATTGCCACTAGCATCACAATCTACTCAAAATACCTTATTAAAATTTGGAAGTGCCAAAAAAGGCTACTTTGTAACTTTTCTTTTCAACAAATCAAAACTCCTTTCTGCTCTTGCAGTCCACTTAAACTCTTTTCTATCCCCTCTCATGGTTTTAGTTAAGGGTCCACAGATACTACAATTTTTTTTTATAAACTTCATGTAAAAGATAGTCAACCCATGAAAGTAGCATTCCTTGGAGTAGGTCATTCAAGGATAGCCTTTACTTTCTATGGGTTTATTTTAAGACCATCTACTAAGAAAAAAAATCCCAGGTACGCCAACTCCTTCACAAAGTTGCACTTCTTCAGGTAAATTAACAACTTCTCTTCCCTTAACTTCTCAAAGACCTTACTAATATGCATTGTATGCTCTTCCAATGTCTTGTTGAAGATCAAAATATCATCCAAGTCAAAAATAACAAAATTACTCAGAAATTCTTTCAATACCTTGTCCATGAGTTGCATGAATGTGCTTGGTACATTGGTTATCCCAAAAGGCATGACTAACCACTCATACAAGACCTCCTTTGTCTTGAAGGTTGTCTTCCATTCATCTCCTACTCTAATCTGAATTTGGTAATATCCACTCTTCATATCTATCTTTGTGAAGTATTGAGCACCACTCAAGCAATTAATAATGTCATATGTCCTTGTCAAGGGAAACCTATACTTTATAGTGATCTTATTGATAGCCCAAGAATCTGTACACATCCTCCATTCTTCATTTGTTTTGGGTTCTAGTATTGTTGGTACAACACATGGGCTCAAACTCTCTCAAATCAAGCCCTTTTGCAACAACTCTTGCACTTGTCTATCCAATTCTTCACTCTTTTTTGGAGTCATTCTATGGGCTGCCTTATTAAGAAAATTGGCTCCAAGAATCAAGTCCATTTGATGACTAATCTTTCTTATTGATGGAATTCCATCAGGTACATTATCAGATACAATATCTTGAAACTCATCCAACAAATCTACAACTTCCACAAGTGCATCTTCTACTTTCTCTTTATTGACTCTTGGTATTTAAGCAAAACACATGTTCATGCATCATACCTTCTAGAAACTTCCTTCCATCAACTAAACATATTCTTGCATTACTACATACATTTTCCTCTCTTTCCTTTAATGTCTTCAGCTTGTTTCAGACTCCATCCTTTGTCAAAGAATAGGTATTTGCATACCCATCATGTAATGTATGACAATCAAATTGCCATGGTCTCCCTAACAACATATGACAAACATCCATAGGCATCACATCACATAATACCTCATCATGATAGTTTCCAATTTTGAACTTTACCAGACATTGTTCATTTACCAAAGCCTTGTGATTCTTCTGCAACCAAGAAATACAGTAGGAATTCATATGCCTTTTTCTCTCTAACTTCAATTCAACAACCATTTCATTTGAAACAAGTTTATTCGTACTACCACTATTAATAATGATATTGCATACTTTACCATTACACTTACACCTTGTGCAAAACAAATTATTCCTTTGTTGAGGTTCCTTCTCATCGTTTATCAAGGCTCTTCTGGTAACTTGGACCCCTCCTCTTTTAGCATCTTCAAAATGTGATGACTTAGCATCTTCATCTACATGTGCAACTCGTGCACTGTCGTCTAGTCTTCTATTTTTTCTCCCTTGATTTTGGGTACACTCATAAGCTCTATGTCCTTCTCCGCAATGGAAATACGTCCCATGAAAACCTCCTCTTCCTGGTCCTTGCCCTCTTCCTCTTCCTCTCTGATCTCTTTTATTTTGATCATGAGGGTGATAGAAATTATTTCCCCTCTGGTTATGACTGCTACTAGAGTCACCATTCTTCTTCTAATCTTCATTTCGTCTTTTATAAGACCGTCCACTAGGATTTCCACCACGGCCTCTTCCACTTTGCTTTCTCTCAAACTTCTTGTTCAGTTTTTCTTCTACCTTCAAAGAAAATTGGTATGAGTCTTCAATGGTAGACATTCTTACCATTATTAACTCTTCTTAAATACTCAACCTCAATATATTTATGTAACATGCAACATTCTCCTTGTTAGCTTCAAAACGACATTATAATAAGGACTTGATAGAACTCTTTTGTATACTCCTAGATATATTTTCCGGCTTGCTTCAAACCTTGCATTTTGTTTAGAAAATCGAGCTCATAGTCAACATGAATGAATTGTCTCTTCAGTTTGTCCACCATTTGAGTCCACCTTGTTATATTCTCTTTCCCTCTTCTATTCCTCTGAAACTAAACCTCTTTCCACAAAAATTTGGCATGACCTTTCAACTTGGCCTTTGCCTCTCGAGATCTTTTATTTCCTCAAGCTCAAAGTACTCCTCCATATCATTGATCCAATCAATCAACTCTTTTGTATTAAGATTTCCAAAAAATGTAAAAACTTCAATCTTTGGTCTCTTTCCAGTCTTGGAAATGGCCCTAAAAAACCCAGCTTCATCAGGATCCCTAATTGTTTATGTCTCCTCTTCAAATTCTCCTTTTTTAGATTCATCCTCACTTGCATCTCTTGCCCTAACATAGGTTCCTCTACGCAGCTCCTCTTGCGGTGCTTGCACTTGCCTCAAGAGGGCTCTAAACCCCTCTTTTGTCACACCTGCAACCCTTCCTCTACGGTTCCTTCATGGAGGCATATTCTGTACTTATCTCTCAAACCCACAACCACAGTACTAATAACCTTGTTTAAGAGGAAATGGGTGATAAATTGAAGTTAGAGAGAATAAATCATCTGAATCCCTACCAAATTTCTTAGTTGCAAAAGGATCACAAGGGTTTGGTCAATGAACAGTGTCTGGTAAAGTTCAAAATTAGAAACCATCATGATGAGGTATTGTGTAATGTGATGCATACGAATGTTTGTCATCTGTTGTTAGGGAGACCATGACAATTTGGTCTCCATACAATACATGATGGGTATGCAAATACCTATTCTTCGGCAAAGGATGGAGTCTGACACAAGTTGAAGCCATTAAAGGAAATAGAGGAAAAGGTATGTAGTAATGCAAGAATATGTTTAGTTGATGGAGGAAGTTTCTAGAAGGGATGAGGCATGAATATGTGTGTTTTTCTTTAATTCCTAGAGTTGATAAAGACGAAGTAGAAGATGTACATATGGAAGTTGCAAATTTGTTGGATGAGTTTCAGGATAATGTATCTGGTAGTGTACCTGATGGATTGTCACCAATAAGAAACATTAGTCATCAAATGGACTTGATTCCTGGAGCCAATTTGCCGAATAAGGAAGCCCATAGAATGACTCCAACAGAGAATAAATAATTGAATAGACAAGTGCAAGAGTTGTTGCAAAAGGGGTTGATTCAAGAGAGTTTGAGCCCATGTGTTGCACCCGCAATACTAGCACCAAAAAAAATTGAGAGTGGAGGATATGTACAGATTCTCAAGCTATCAATAAGATCACTATCAAGTATAGGTTTCTCTTTCCAATGATGGATGACATTATGGATTGCTTGAGTGGAGTTGAGTACTACACAAAGATAAAACTGAAGAGTGGATATCACCAAATCCGGATTAGAGGAGATGAATGGAAGATAGCCTTCAAGTAAAAAGAGGGCTATAGAACGCTTTATGGGATTTCCAAAATGGGGTTATAATAGCCAATCGACTCAACGGTTCACAAGTTACGGTTTTCAGAAGTTGTGTCATCGGGAGTCTAGTTTCAATACGAGAGAGAGAGAGAGAGAGAGAGAGAGAGAGAGAGAGAGAGAGAGAGTTGAACCGATCGGCACCAAATGGGAAGATTTCACTTTCCAGAATATTCTAAGGTGGTTAATTGTGCTACTTATATAGGACTGAAGGGGGATTTCAGGGTTCAGTTGCAGGAAATATAGATTGTGGCTCTGTCTTGCAGACTATTGTAATGAAAATGCCCATGTAGTTATAGCATTTTATTTTTCTGAATATTGTAATGTCATTTCATTGAAAATAATAGAAAGAAAGTGTTTTCTTCTTGTCATTGATTTGTTCTTGCAATTTTCTATTTATTTCCTTGTTGTGTTGAGTGTGTTTGGTTGAATAAGGGGAGTATGTAGATTTATTTCTTATGATGGTATGAAGTGAGCAAGCTAGGGACCCATTATATCAAGACCCTATTTCTTATCATTGTTTAAAGAGGATCTTTAACTATGAGGAGGTTGCAAGCTATTATTCTATATGAAATTAAATAAAGGCTAACATAATTATTGAGAATATGGAGTAGTATTATGGCACTTATGGTCCTTGATGTGATACGGGGGGAACTGTTTTCAAGTGAGTTGTCTTATGGGTTTGCTAAGAGAAGCTTCCAAGTTTGTAGAGATGTCTTAGAAGCATTAATTATACAACTGTAGGAGCATGTTCATGAGTTGCAAGAAAATAAGAAAATATTGGAAAATTTATGTCAAGACTTGTATATAAATTGTGATGAACAATCATTTGGTAGCCTCATTTCATGACATGTTCAAACTCACCATTAGTTTGACAATATTGCTTCTTGACAATAAGATTGCTAATGAGAGCAAGTATAAAGGTGTTGAAATGGATCAAGATTCATGTTGCAATGACAAAAAGAGGGTCATTGGCGCCTTTGATGGAGATAACCCCAATCTCAAAGAATGGGGTATACAAGGTAATGAAGAAATGGAAAATCCATGCCTCTAGGGAACATAAATGATCATGGGAATGTGTAGCCTTTTCTTGGTCTTGGTGTTGATTACAATGGTGTGTGGTGATACATGCATCTTCTCGTCATTAATGTTCCATGAATTTTTGGTCTATGGCTTAGTTTTGCTTGGTCTACAACATGATAATACTTGGATTATTTTGTTGTTTTATTTTGGGAAGATTTCACTTTCCAGAATATTCTAAGGTGGTTAATTGTGTTGCTTATATAGGACTGAAGGGGTATTTTAGGGTTCAATTCCATAAATATAGATTGTGGCTCTGTCTTGCAGATTATTGTAATGAAAATGCCCATGTAGTTATAGCATTTTATTTTTCTGAATATTGTAATGTCATTTCATTGAAAATGATAGAAAGAAAGTGTTTTCTTCTTGTCATTGATTTGTTCTTGCAATTTTCTATTTATTTCCTTGTTGTGTTGAGTGTGTTTAGTTGAATAAGGGGAGTATCTAGATTTCTTTCTTTTGATGGTATGAAGTGAGCAACCTAGGGACCCATTATATCAAGAACCTATTTCTAATCATTGTTTAAAGAGGTTCTTTAACTATGAGGAGGTTGCAAGCTATTATTCTATATGAAATTAAATAAAGGCTAAAACAATTATTGAGAATATGGAGTACTATTATGGCACTTATGGTCCTTGATGTGATATGGGGGGTAGTGTTTTCAAGTGAGTTGTCTTATGGGTTTGGTAAGAGAAGCTTCCAAGTTTGTAGAGATATTTTAGAAGCATTAATTATACAAGTGTAGGAGCATGTTCATGAGTTGCAAGAAAATAAGAAAATATTAGAAAATTTATGTCAAGACTTGTATATAAATTGTGATGAACAATCATATGGTAGCCTCATTTCATGACATGTTCAAACTCACCATTAGTTTGACAATATTGCTTCTTGACAATAAGATTGCTAATGAGAGCAAGGATAAAGGTGTTGAAATGGATCAAGATTCATGTTGCAATGACAAAAAGAGGGTCATTGGCGCCTTTGATGGAGATAACCCCAATTTCAAGGAATGGGGTATACAAGGTAATGAAGAAATGGAAAATCCAAATGTGTAGCCTTTTCTTGGTCTTGGTGTTGATTACAATGGTGTGTGGTGATACATGTATCTTCTCCTCATTAATGTTCCATGACTTTTTTTGTCTATGGCTTAGTTTAGCTTGTCTACAACATGATAATGCTTGGATTGTTTTGTTGTTTTATTGCAATTTGATAACCTATATGCTATTTATATGATAAGATGATATTATCTTTTTTATGTAGTTTGGTGTTGTATATGTTTTGGCTAGAATTGTTCTTCTTGATGTTGCTAGGTTGGCAACCCATATATAGAACCATGATGTTGATAATGAATTAAAGATTAAATACAATTAGAAAATATTACATCTAATTGGAAATTAACTAATATCTTAGAGATAGTATAGCCCTTGTATATAATTTGGAGTAGATTTTCTTGTGAACTATGTGGTTGAGCATAATGACAAAATCATTATCAATAACTCCCCCTTAGCTTGGTATCGTTTTTCAATAAAATTTAATATTTCTTCTCATGTAAAGGAGATTATTATTAATAATAACTAGCCACATAACACAATTGGGACAAGCAATCAAGCTTAATAGTTCATATGCGAAAGGGGGTCTCTCAACATTTTTGCATAGAAATTATTGGAGCATGTTTTCAATTAGAAATGTGAAGTAATGGAGTATTCCAAAATAATGGTTCTAGGATCCAATTATTGGTATGCCTATGCAATACAAGCTTTGCTTGTTCCTCTCCACATTAATCAAATTCAAGGAAGATTGGGAAATTACTTGAGGGCAAGTTATATCATTAGGGACAAAGTTAGTTCACTTTTTATGACAACTTCCACAAAAATGTAAAATTGCACCAATAATAAGGTTGAAGCCCAAGCCTTTCTCTTTAGACGATAGGTGGTTTCCTCTTAAAAAGTCAATCTACATTGAGTTTGATTCTTTAATCATTACGAGTTATGTTCAAAAAAAATCATAAAACTAGAAATTTTAGTCTTTTGAAACAAGTCGAGGAAGTCCTTAAGTCTTTTGAAGTCTTATTTGTCCAACATTGTTTTTTAAATATTAAATAGTAGCAAAACAAGGGTGCTAACCCTTACAAAGATAGACCAAAAAGGTCATTTACAACAAAGTTGAGAACAAATCATTAACAACACACTAGCAAAACAGCTAGTAACCCACATCAAGAGTGGGTAAACAACTTACCCACGACATGTAGAGAAGAATGAGGCACTGAAGAACAATCTTTCCTACATTGAACAACCATCCAAGAAATCATCATTATGAGACTGTCAGCACAAGGGATGGAGTGTTGACAAGGTTGCACATTATCAACTAAACATTGGAGTTGAAAAGAGTAGTAGTTGGAGAAGGGTCCACGCGGCTAGAGGAGGTTGCACAACAGCAAGAGGTGGAGTAGGATCCACAAGGTCTGGGGAGGCTAAATCAGCAACATATTGAGGGGAGTCATCATCAACCAGAGAAGAGTCAACAGAGGAAGAGTTTGAAGCCAGACAATCGGATGCTCAACATTAGCATCCTTCCACCAAGTGGTAGTGCCTTTATGACATGAGAGAGAACAAGTTGTTGTCAAGTGACCAATACAGAAAAATCGACGACAATGAAAGGGGAGACCCTCATAATCCAACAATTAAGCCCATAGACTATCCCCAACCATGAGAACCACATCCCCAAGAAGAGGTGTGGAGATGTCAATGTCAACCAAAATGCATCCAAAGGTGGAGAGACCAATGGAGGTTGTGGTATCATCCACCTTTAAGAAATAGCCAATAGATTTGTTAATGGCCTCAAAACAAGAATTCTCCCAAAAATGAAGGGGAATGTTAGGAAGATGAAGCCACACTGAACGTACATTGAGTGGTTCAGTAAGAGGGTTGAAGGAGACTGTCAAGGGTTTGGTAGAAAGTGAATGAGTCCCCTAAATCCACAACTTGCTCATCACCAAATCTCGACCATCAAGATAAATAAAAGCAGCAATAAAAACCCCTTCGCAAAAGGGAAAAGCTCAATGTTACAAAAAACTAAGGGTCTCTAGGAATCCATCACCCAACGATGAAGATTTGGTAAGAGAAGGGTGTCCAACATTATTATAGATTAATACAATGGTTGACTTTCTAACAAACTTCAAAGTGGAATCGCAAGAAGTTTTTATATAAACCCTTATATTACTTGATGGGATGAAATAAATAAGGAATTTGGATCCCTTTTGCGACCTCACTCAAATGCGCCTTAATTCTATCCATCATTTTAATTTGCTCCTAAGCCTTCTCTCAGTATTATCCAACTATATATATGTGAGAGTTGAGAAGGCCTAAGGAGTTATTGTCCCTTATAATCCTTTTTTATCCAACATCATCATATAGACTAATGCAATGGTTGGTTTTCTAACAAACTTCGAAGCAAATTCACAAAAAGTTATGATTATATACCTTCTATCAATCAATGTGATGAATCAAATAGGATTAGGGAATTGGAAACCTTTTGTGTGTTGCTAGCAAACAAGAAGGAAATGGCAATATATAAAATTTCCTCCCTTGTACTCTCTTCAACAAATTTGGGTGTTGCTAGTAGTTAGAGTTAGGTTGGAATCCCATGAATAGGGCTTGCTATAAGGGCACAGGATAATCTTCAAACATAATGCACTAGAAGACAAAAATATCAGAAAAATCTACAAATGCCAAAAACACAACCCTTTTTTCCAGATTTTTTGTGGATTTACAGCACATGATGCAGATCATGAAGATCATATGCTGCAATTTTTATTAAAATCCATTATGTTTTCCACATTTTCAAAAGTGCATTTTATATGGAGGATAGTCGGGTCCTATAAGTGGTTACTATTGAGATTTTTTAAGATTATTTAAAGTGTGTAGCCTCATTAATTTTGTACTGCAGCTCAGGCTTGAGAGTTCAAGCTCTGAAATTTATGTAAATTGGTGATCTCATAAATTTTGTTATTTAGCATACTCAATTCACTTGAATAATTTTCATTTTTATTTTAAACAAGAAGATTGAAAAACTTGAGATGATTGACAAGTGGCAGGAAAATAAGGTGGTGCAATTTCTAATCCCCAATATTTCCCACCCTCTCAAATTTGCCACCCTAAAAAATAGGCACTACCATTTTGTAGAAAAAGGTTCCAATTAATCCTATCGCAATTTTTACTTCATGCAACCTCCCACACCTTAAACATAGATCTCAAGGCCCCCTCATGAGTCCCCCACCTTAACTACAATTTTGTGAAAAAAGGAATCTTCTATATCTTATTTTTCTTTCTACATGTTTAGTATTAAAATCATAGTTAATATATAAAAAGAACAGGGGCAGCCCAGCAGTATAAAATTTAACGTATTCAAAGCTATGATTGATGATCACGTTTACATATGCATTTCAGAGAAGCAAAGTACATCTACTATGACAACAGGAACATTACATGAAATTGAGTATATGATTACTTCGAAACAACTGAACCACATCGACAATTTGAACATTCAGCAATTAATCAAATCTTATTGTCTTCTAATATGGCCACCATTACCATATACCGCAATTAAATCAAATGAATACATGCCAAAATGCACGATACCAACTCACTTCTTATATGACCTCACATCCTTTTAAGAATATACATATACGAACCAAAATGCATGATACCAAATTCACTTCATATATGACCTGCAACTCATTGAATAGTACAAATTATATATCCCAAACAACCCGAAATGCATGATACCAATTCACTTCAAATATGACCTGCAACTGATTGAATAGTACAAATTATATATAGATATATCCCAAATCCGCCAAAATGCATGATACCAGTTCACTTCATATATGACCTGACAATCGTTTAAAAGTACAAATTTTATTTATAACTATAGGCTATAGCAGACTAAATCCAAAAGAGATGAGGAATCCAACAAAGCAGAGCAGCAGGAAACATTCAGAACCAAGACGGCAATAAATTAAAAATTCATATTGATCAACAATGAAACATTTCTTTGGTTTAATAATTAATTTTCCTCGCACCATATTTGTCATGTAAAACAATCTGGGGCCACCAGGTAGTATGATCCAAAACTTATGGTCTAGACCTCGTTGTCTCTTAATTAAATAAATCTAACTTCTAGTTATTTGAGAAACAGTAAAAGTGACTAACCTAGTGCAGCCAAATATTTTGTTGTCCAGTTAACCAGGGCTTTATGGCAAGCCAAGTTCATCAGAATCTAGACCTTAAATGGACAGTAATTCTACACACATGAAACACATCAAACCCAAATGATGAAACTGAAATGAGGGCCAACCAAATCCAAGAGCACCCAGCAATCCCAAGATGAAAGGCCATTCAATACAGTCGTAGGCCTTGGCAAGATCAATCTTCTGAAAGATGAAGATTGAGTGCTTGTTTTAAGCGTCAGGCCCATCCCATGACTTCTCCAACAGCAATCGCTAAAGATGGCCTTATTGTTATTTCTGTTATCTTGACTCTGAATAGTGACCTTGTGTTCTCCTAAATTTTTATTGTGGATGTGTATACATTTTAAAATTAATAGAAACTGACACCTATTCATCAAAAAATGATAAAACAAAGGTCTCACTTCAGCCCAGTGTTCCATGACTCGCCGCAATTCATGCGAGTTATGATGACTTGCGGGTGAGTCATCCCTGGCGGGTTTTCATGATCCGCTTACATGAATCGACGAGTCATGAGTCCGTGGTCTATGACCCGGCCGCGGCAGTCATGGCCCTCATAATAACTCACTACCCTGCCCAACAGAGTTATGAGGATCGTTTATATTTTATACATTAACACAAACATAGCTGGATATATGCTAAATAAAGTTGTTTGGAGGCAGTGCAAAGGGGAAATAAAATAGAAATATAACTGAAAACAGAAAACAAGTTGATTATGTAGTGACAAATCAGGCAAACAACTACAAGAATAGAGTCAAAAAACAAAATATAGACTCCATCCCGCATGCAAGGCCATTCAAGAAAACCAGACTGGCAGCCTATATAACGAGGATTTGAAATAAAGTTTGCAAATAAGGGGACATCAAACAAGGGATTCAGAGATGTTAACATCCTTTAACACTAACCAAATAATTTAACCTAAGTGGATAACATTTAGAAGAAATACAAATAACTCCAAGTGACACCTATGTTAGTGAGTATAATTGAATAACCACTATATATTCTTCAAAATGCTAACCATACAACATTTATTACAATACATAATCAACATGGTATAATTCAAATATATTAGTATACTCAGAACACTCTATAGAATAGTGACAACTCAAGTGGGGGTGCACATATCTATGCCCAAGGAACCTCGTATCTTGGGTGATGACAACATCAGCGTTCATATACAAGGATGTTTTTAATCCCTAGGCTGTATAAAAGGATGTTTCTACAGACAAACCCTCATAAAATGCACAAATAATCAATAAATAATGCACAGAATACCTGATTCTTAGTGCAAAGAACACTGTTTCATCAAAGCAAAGTACCAGAAATTGACATAAAGGATACACCAACAGATTTAATGAAAAAGTAAAGAACAGAGTGGATTCATTAATCCCCTTAAGTTTAATAGGTGAACCATGAAAGTTTGATGTCATGGATTTCATGGATTTTATATACATTTGACACTATTTATAATTCTGCATATCTATGTTTTCTATTTCCTTCAACTACAATTTACGTTTGTAACTTTGTACTTATGCAATGGATGTATGTTTATGTATGCAATCATATTAGATTCTATTTGATGATGTTATAGCGTTTTTAAGCTTTACTCAGTAATGGGTGCCTGAAACAAGTTTTAAATCCTAAAAAATCTTTGTTTTTCATTTTGCCAAGTCATAGCCAAGTCGTTGCTGAGTCATAGGCGAGTCGCGGGTCGAGTCGACCTTGCCGAGTCCACTTGACAACCTTCCATGTAAACGGGTCATGAAAACCACAAAGAGCTCCACTTGACAACTTTCCCAGTTATAACAAATTTTAAATTATGTAACAATTTTTTTTCAAGTATGGAACAAAGAATATTAAAGAGGTGGTCAAATAATTATGCCCTTGATTATTTAACGCCTGTCTCATTCCACTCAAATTAGAAATGGGCATGCTGGCTAGAGAACCTATCATTACTATGAAAATTTGTGAAATTTTCAAACAACTAATGGCAAACAAACAAAAGCAACATGTGAATAAATGTCTTACTGATTTTCAACCCTTTCATTTCAATTAAACTGGAAATGGGTAATAACGGCTTCCAAAAGTAAATGTGCTTCATGAACAAGACTTTAAAGGCCTTCAGCCCTGAAAATATATTTGTTACATAAGCAAGCTAATACATCTTCATTTCCCTACAAACTTTGATCCTATCATGCACAGCACATATATTGCTTTAGTGTTTATAACTTTATATTGTGATTCAAAGACAATCCAGTCGTGGAGGCAGAGTACAGGAATGTTCAGATCTAAGCATAAACTATAAATTTATAAATTGATAGAAATGTCATTCCCACTTAGAGACTATCAAAGCTGGTGGTTGTTCTATTACAGAATATCAAGAAACGTGGTCCTTCGCATTATTTTGGAGAAATTCAAGTAACAATTTTTTAAACATAAAGGATTTCAAGGAGTAATTGAAGTGTTGTGTTAGAATTGAAATTAAAAAATTAGTTACTAATTTTCCAAGAAGATAATTTTCACAAATCTAGACTGGCTTCAGTCAGCTGGTTTTGGGAGGGTGGCAAACCCAAAAGATTAAAGGTAGAGTTAGTTTTGGGAAATAAACCCTAAAGAGGCAAGGACTAACTGCACTACATCCAAGGAAAGAAAAGTACAGATTAGATTGTTATTTGATTTCAAAAGTCGCATAGGACAGCTCATGACAATATGTATATAAGAAGTTATAGTTTGCTAAAACTTTATCACTTGTAACATTAGGGGAAGTGAAAATGATTTGTAATACAATTTAATCGAAGACCTGCTAAGGGGATCTGGATGAATGATTCAGCAGGGGACTTGTCATTCAACATGCCATTCATGGTTGGTTATGTGTGGATGTTTTAACACCCTAGAGTGTGGCTCAGTGCAGCATTTAATTTGCACAAAAGGCAATGTTTTGTAGAGCAATGGCTGCCTCAGCAGACATTCAATTTACCTGCAACAAGAGAGAGTAACAATGCAACATAACAATTTATATATGAGACAGTCTCAATTAATTGTACACAACCCGAGGACAGAGTGTCAATTGAACTGTACACAACCCTATGGGCATAGCATCGATCAAATTGTACAGGAATCTAGTATTAGATTTAGGCTACTTGAAGTACACGTGGATTTTCATGCTGCACATATAAGTTCACACTGCACACAAATTAGACTTCAACTGACAAAATCATAGTTAATGGGGTTAGTTAACCTCAAACTCTGTAATTCTTTTCAGCTCTGAGGTAGTTAGCTGATCTCTAAAAACGTATCCAAGTATTAGCCTTCAGCAGAGCTTATGCAACAGTCTAGAGAAGACTTTCCTAAATTTTGAGGTAGATGTCATTTACATAAATAAAAGAGCTTTTTTGCTGTCAACTGTCCTCTGAATGTCACATTTCAATTCCATTCCAATTTTTGGAGCGTAGTTGCCATTCAACAATCTTTTGTACATAGCTACCACGCAAAACATTCAAGCCTCAAGTCTACAGCAGATACTGAACATATTCTTTCTAAATAGTAGCTGCTTTAAAGTTTTTAAGATGAGATTCCAATTGTACAGATGCTGAATAGATAGAATTACATGGGAACACCTGCAGCTTAGAACTGGGGTATTGAATACTCAAAAGAAAGATTCTTGTGAAAATGAATAAACGAAATTTCAACCTGATGTACAAACCAGTTTTTTGTGAAATATGATAAACCAAATTCAAACCTGCGATGTACAAACCAATTATTCTAGGTTACAAGATTCATAGTGAATGAATCAACGGTTAGGTCAAAATATAACATGGGATGTTTCACCTATGTTCTTTTCAAGCATACTTGAAACAATCGCTGAACCTGGTCCTTTCAACAGTTGACTTCCACTTTTTTTTCTCACAACAGATTTATGCACTAGAAAGTGGGAACCATCAAGACCATGAAAGCATGGGGTAGCTTTGACAGACTAAAACTATACTTGGATAGAAATTCTCCAGTGTCCTTGTTTTACTTAGTCAAGAAACAATCCTATTCTATCTCAAAATGCTTAAGACTTTGTAGGAATAACGTAAGCTAGAAGAACATATTCATAATAGCTTTCATTTAAACAACTACTGGAATCCAACCAATGATACTATATTACAGGTTAAAGCAGAAGACTCTGTTTACTCATACTAGAAACCTTCTACTGACAAGAATAGTTGAGCAACAAACTCTCAATACCATTTTTGGAAGTACTACTGAATCTCTTCATGAAACACTTCCACATTTCTTGAGTTACCTGCTAGCCAAAGAAATG
Organism: Thuja plicata; assembly: GCA_018584345.1. Taxonomy (NCBI): domain Eukaryota; kingdom Viridiplantae; phylum Streptophyta; class Pinopsida; order Cupressales; family Cupressaceae; genus Thuja; species Thuja plicata. The sequence continues at coordinate 3,255,819 of MU225682.1, read as the reverse complement.
TCAACATAACTCCATCAATACCGATCAAATCTACTAAAAAATAATGTCCATTTTCTTTAATAGCAATAACCAAAAAAAAATCTAAGGGCTTACCTTGCTCTATTGGGCAGCTCTTCTGAGAAAATTATTCTCTTTTACAAAAGGTTTGAGAGGAATCTGAAAAAAAAAAGCCAAACAGATGAAATATCTAATGAGAAGGAGAAATTAAAGTATATAAACCTCAACACAAAAATAGCAACAGAAGTTCAAAGAAAATTAACAACTAGTGTAGATCACTGAAACTGAAGATGTTAGTAAAACATTTAAACAAAGATAAATCCTCCTATCGATAGACGAGTGTCTGCATACTAAAAATACCCTCCAACAAAAACCCATTATTGAGAATATTTGAGCTGTAGTTGCTTACGTACATGAATAATGATTATAATTATATCGATGTCCACAGATGGCCAAGGTAGGTTACTGGTAACATAAAAATAGTGCCCCTTACTGGTACTATGTTTATGTTGATGGTATATGCAAGTTGCCCTATGTTATTATCTAAGTTTAGAAAAGGATGGAACGTGATTGAAAACTTGTTAAATATATTATACTATTAACAAGAATGAAAATTGGAAATATGTTAGATGTAAACAAATTACCAAAGTAACTGCAGTAACTGGTATACTTATTTAAACTTATGATTGAAAACCATGAATGCAATTCCAATTTGCATTGCTGAGACCAGAGCTCAAATGTTAACCCAGACTTATAAGATACCCATGTTCTACCTTTGCTACTGATAAATTTTTCAGCATAGGAAACACGAGGATCACCAAAGGCAAGTAAGCCAGATGCCTGTACGGCTCCCGATTGGAAATAGAAATTAAAAAACAGACCGAGTAGATTAGAAGGACTACAATATATGGTCAAAAACAATGAACAGATAGTCTGTTATAGGTATTCAAGTTTACATTCCGTAAGGGAGAAGGCCTGCAAGAATAACCAAGAAGCATGTATCTTAAACATTGCAGCTCTTTCCTGTTAGCTTAGATGCGTATGTGAGATTACATAGGGTTTCCCTTATGTTAATAAAGCATGCCATCAACACTATGTTGCGAATATCCTTGCCTCCTAATCCCCAGGGCGAATTTTTAAAAAAGCATTCTTTTGATGATAAAAAATAGATAACTAGATCAAATTCGACTAAAAGCAATCAAGCAAAACATAGCCAACCATGCCAAAATAATCCCTTGTCTCCTAGTAGCTATAATGAAGTTTTGAAACAACATTAGAATAAGGTTGGAAACTAGAAGTAGATCAACAAAACTAAAAGGAAAAATCCTAAATAATGAAGCCTACCATGTGAAAATAATCCCTTGTCTCCTAATCGGCATATCAAAATTTCAATAAACATTATAATGTTGCACAAGAGTGAAGTATTAGGGCTGAAGAACACAGTCAAGCATAATACAGCCTATATGTGCATGTGATCAATGTAATGCTAAAATTACTCAACAATGCCCATCAACTCTCTAAAATTGGTATACAATCAAGCCTTCAAAATCCAACCACACATCGATATTAACCAAACAAGTGGTGATTTTGCACCAATAGAATCCATACAAATAGGCATACACCCAGGAAACACAATCATATATATAGACAAAGATGATCGGATGACCCACCTGAGATGATCGATCTAATGGCATTTGGATTTGCATGTCAGAACCTTCACTGGTGACAGGGGTACAATCAGGAGGGGATTCAAACAGTGACAGAACAAACTGTTTGTAGACAACCCCAACATCAAAATAAATGAATCCGCTATTGGGTATGTCAACCCTGATGCCCTTCACAGGAAACCACAAAAACAGCTCCTGTTGCTCCAGCCCTGCAACTCCAGCAAGTTGTCCATAGCTCAGATTGCCCTTAATCACATTCTTAAAGTAGACCCTGTTCTCAAACTTGGCAAAGCAAGGCTGCTCCAGGAAGACCTCCAGTTGTCCATCATCATGGAGTGTGTAGTTCTTAACCCCCTTGGGCAAGAGCCCTACAGGCAATCCATGGTTTTTCAGGACATCATAGACTGTTCCATTTTCTTCTGCAGAAGTCCCCAAAACAAGCACCAACATGACCACACCCACAACCCAAATGCTGCTATTCCCCATGTGGCCTGCACCCAAATCTACCATGTAAGGATGCAATCAATCAATACTCAATTTGGGATTTTCCTTTCTTGAAAGCCTCTAAAACCCAGAGGAGATTTTAAATACATAAGAGAGCAGGGCAAAAGAGGAGGAAAAGACATGCAGAGCTTACATGGCATTCAACATGCGAAAGATTGAGAAACCGCTATTATTAGATAGTGGTTTTTCATTGGTTATCTATGACCTGCGTGTTTGGTTTGTTAAACCCTCTTCCCTGCTGTCTTTGATTGAGATTCAATCGAACGAATAATGTGTATAACGACCGAATAACATGGGCCACATGCGTTAGGAGGATGATCCTTCGTCTCTCTCTAGCCCTAGTCTAGGTGGCTTTTTTTTTGGCTTTTTCATTTTTTACCCTCATTTTTATTTCTATTTTTTTAAAAGACCCAGTTTTACATTTATGGTTTTTTCTAAAACAACCTTTTTTGGGGGGTAGATTTGGAATGATTTAATTAAGGGAATTAATTGCGTTGTGCTTCTAAATTCATGATGATTTATAATGTTCCTCAATTAGATTGATTAATGGGGTGCACGTACAATCAATTCAAGCCTTCAACTCAGATTTTTCTGTTTCTAGATGCAACAACCCTGTTTATAACTATTCCATTAATGGAGATTTTTATGTCTTTTCATTCATTGAATTGTCGTTGAGGGTAGAGGTACCAATAATTTAATTTAACGATTAGGTACAATTATTTCTTAGTGTTTTTTTTTTTTAATCTTTTCTTTATGTTTTTTAGTTTGACCAGTGAAATTAGTATGTTTATGTAATTTTTATTTAATTTAAGGTAAATAATTTAATAGTGTGTGTCATTTAATGATATAATATTTGTATGTGAAATATTATAATAATAAAATTTGTTTTTTCTTATTAGACACTTTAATTTGGAATGGCTATACAAAAGATCTTGATTAGATATTTTTTCACTTGTTGAATAAATTGAAAATTAAAGATAGGTGTCTTGTGATTTTTAATTCATTTAATAAATGACATAAAATTGAGCACTTTGTGGTTGTGTAGCTATTTCCCTTCAATTGCGCCATCTTTTATTGTCAATTTCTCATATTAATCCATTATAACTAATTTTTTCTAATATAATCACATTGATTAATTAATTAATTACATTGTATAATCATATTCCATTAACTAATTAATTATCATCAATTACTTCACTTAATATCTTGTTAGTCCTTAATTAATTAATTCACATTTTATCCACTAATATCACATCTTGATTAATTAATAATTTTTTATTATTATTATTAATTAATCAATTTTTAAATAAATGCATGCATGTAAATAATTGATTAATTATAAAATTAATTCATGCCAAAGGACACTTGGTTAATGTGATGTGTAAAATGTATTTGCAATCAAGTTGCACACAATCACTCAATAAGACATTAGATAGCATGTTAGTATCAAAATCGAATCAAATTGAAACAAATAACATGATAAATGTGTCTTCTTGCTTCCTACATAGAAGATCCACTTGAATTTAGTAAATTGCTCTCAGTTTTGTAACCACCTAGGTTTGGTTTGCTCTGACCATAGACCATATTTTCCCTAAGTGTAATCATACCCCCAATTATGCCCAGACAACTCTTCAATCGGCTGGCATAATTCATTCAAATCGAATTTAATCTCCTAAGCGATCTAATCACTAATTTACATTAATCACTTTAGCCAATCCAATCAAATCAATTCAATTCAATCAATTCAAATCATAACCTGGCTAAGGTAATTAATTTAAAGGGAATTAAATGGAATCTTATTTATATCTCATCACTTGCAAAATCAATCCCCTAGCCTAAATTGATTCAATTTGGCTATAGTCCTAATTAATTATTACAAAGCAATCAAAAGCTTAAATGATTAATTAAATCTCTATTATTGAGTGAATATGTTATTGCAACAATTCATTTTATTAATATTCCCTCAAACCTAACCAATCTCAACTATCCAACCATGAGTTCAAACTCATCCCAACCCCTTCTCACATGCTAATTCTTCTTAATTAGCTAATTAACCCTAATTAGCTAATCTCCCCTCCACTCATTCTCTCTTCTCCCATCTCTATCTCCTTAATCACATGCCTTAACCCTGAATCCTAATCCTAAGCTACCCTTAAGCTTGTCACATTCCATTAAGGTGTGATTAGGAATTCAACCCTCCCCCTAAAGTCAAAGTTGTCAGACTTGACTCTAAACCCTCACCCATGCTTCTTAAACCCTCACCCATACCTCATTAATGCTTTCATAAATGAAGCATTAATGGCTCTTACACATTCCTTCCACCACTCCTCATTAATGAATCTTACACTCTCATTAATGGCAGCCCTTCTAGAGTCTTCTACCCTTGCTCCATTTCTCCTATAAATAGGATGGATTTTGAGCTCAAATGGCCCTGAAATTGGAAGTCTTTTATTGTATTGTTGTAATGCTCCTAATTTTGAAAAGTTGATAGCATCCTTATGCTACCCATATTTGGAGAATTGAAGAAACAATCTTACGTTGCTCATGTTTTTAGGACTTTCATATTGCATCATAGCTTCTTTCTACTTTGTATTGTTATAATCTTCCTTTAGAGCTAGAATGCATGTTTTTGAATCATTTAGATTACTTTTCATTTGAATCTTTCGTTCTTAGGTTGTATTTGTCACTGGAATATGCATAATCTAGGGGCTATTATGTCATTTTTCATACTCCTCCTAAATAGGAAGCAATAGATCGATTTTGGTGATTGCTATGCTTGCTAACCCCTTGTTTTCACTAATGCAATGATTTATTGAAGTGTTGTGTCTCTTAACAGGTACAAAAATCACACACACAAGTTTAAGCATGAATTCATAGTGAATTGACAATCTAATGATGGAAGATTCAAATTATAATGCCTAAAATACATCTACAATTGATCAATTATGCTTCATTACTTCTTAAATGTATGAAATTGAAACAATTGAATTGAAGAACATGAACTAGATTATTCCTAGAATGAATTCAACATTAGTTAGCTACTTGAATGCACTATTCTCCAATGAAATGAGCTTAGAATGGTTGTCTTTTATAGATTTTCCTAGGAGGGAAAAAGGAAATTTGAACTAGAATTAGACTTTTATGGTTGAGATTCACCCGTGAGGAAGGGCTAGGATTAATCCCTTGAGTGATCCTTTTGATTACTTCTCATTGGTTAATGAGTTGACTTTGAGGCCAATGTGAGGGAATGTAAATGTTTGAATTAGTTAATTCACTTTATTTAATGTCCCTAGCCATGTATTTTTTATTTCAATTTGATTAAATGACTAGGATTAATTAATGAATTAATGCCTCTTGGTGAGTGATCTTTGATCTTTGATTTTTGATGAATTGTGTAATTAAACCAGTCTAGTTCAATTACACAATTATGATTAGTTCTAAATTTGAAGCCTTGGTTGGGACTTAGGGGACTTGATTTCAGATTCAGACCTCTAGTTATAGCAGACCATTTTAAGGTGATTACATTTGTCCCTCTTTGAATTGATGTGCGATCAGCACGTTGATTCAAAGAACATAGATAATGTTGACGCTCGACCGAATAGTTTGATTTGAAAACATGATGAAACCATTCTCGATTTGAAATCAATTCTAAACTTGATTAAACAAAAAATGATTGACGATGCTGGAGATCCCAGACTTTTTGAAAAACCAGATAGATTTCCCTTGTTGATAGAACTGATGTGAAGACTAGAGGATCAATTTGATGTGATGTGATGAAATTGATGGGCCCCAGCTTGCATGAAGTTTGATGATAGATTGAGACCAGAATAACTAATTTGATGTGAAGTGATGAAAATGATTACAAGTTTGACTGTTGAAGATAATAATGCCTAACCAATTTGATGTGAAGTGATGAAATTGATTATCGTTATAGAGTTTGAAATCTTGATCAAATACTTAGTTGGATGTGAAGCGATGAAACTGATATCTAACAAGACCTGGTTTAGAAAGATTGACCAGACAACCAGTCTGATGCGAAGCAATGAAACTGATTTCTGGTAAAGATTTGAACAAATGATCAATTTGATGCGAAGCATTGAAATTTATCGTTGTTGATAATTTGGTTTAGATAAGTAACTTGATATGGGTTTTGGTGAAGTTAATTATCTCTTGATGTTCTGTCGAAGAGACTACCAATTTGATGTGGTGTGATGAAATTGATATCTCCACTGATGTTTGAAACATGTATACTGATAAGAGTGAGTAATTTGATGTGAAGCAATCAAATCATCATTCCAAGATTAGCTGATTTACCAATTTGGGATTGTCAACTTGATATGATGTCCGATGAAGTTGATGCCCCAACTGTTGAAAGTTTGATTTTCTTCGATAACTTGATTGATGAAGAAACTTTGATGCTTTGATCACTTGATTGATAGGATTGATGATGCCCCCTTGAAATCAAAATGGATATGAAATCATTGAATTTAGAGGTCTAGAGATGAAACAAATGTCTTGATCAGAATGATAAGATTGGAATGGGGATTTTGATTCTAATAGAAATGATAGTGGTGAGAACCATGAAGAGACTACTTCTCATTTGGTCAAAATTGGGCTCCATTTGGCAAAAATCAGGCCAAAAAGGTGTAATTGAGGAGAAAAAGATTGGTTTAAAATTTGAAATTAATTACCCCCAAAATTTGATTACATAGGGTAAAACTCAAAATTACTTTTCACTTTTTCTGTTCATCGCGAGAGATTTTCAAGAGCTCGGAGAGAGAAGATGTCGATCCCTATGGAGACAAGTCATTTCGAGGTCGTCTGATGACACCAGTGACCTACCCATTGCGCTGACATGGTACATAGTCGACAACCTACCTTTAATTTTGTCATTAATGTGCATAAATGCGTTGAATTTTCAAATTTCTAGCCATTTCAGAAAAGTATCTTTTAGGGTTAGGAAAGTGTCATCTCTGGGGTAAATCATCATTTGTGGTGATTTATCCATCATCTATCATTTTCCTTTATTCGTTTCTAGTTTGGAAGAAATACATCATTTCTTGCTCATAAAATAACATTTCTCGTGTGTAAATGGTTGTTTCCCATGTTTGGTCAGTTACGGGATTCAAAGTGTCATTTTCAGAGTGTAAATCAACATTTCCAGAATAAAACATCGTTTGTGGGGTACAAATCATTGTTTCCCGAGCCAAACATCATTTATGGTAATTAAAACTATGTTTTTGGTAAAATGGTGTATGTTGTCCTAGAAACGTCATTTCCAAGGCAGTGAGTTAAAATTACATTCTTTGGACTTAGAAAATATCTGATTTTGCTTGCTTGAGTTATTCTGAACTGTCTGAAACTATTACTTTACTGATTACCTATGTTTGTGCCTTTGTTTGCCCCATGTATCTGATTTACATCATGTTTTTGTCTAGATTGACGGAGGCACGTTGAACATGCGAGGACCGTATCTGATGAACTTAGAAGCCCTAATCTGAAATCAAGTCCCCCAGGTCCTAATCAAGATTGTCAACTCATAGCTAATCACAATTATATAAGTAAACTAGATCAATTTAAATATATAATTCATCAAAAATCTATAATCCAAGATCACTCACCAAGAGGCATTAATTCTTCAATTAATCTTGGTCATTAAATCAAATCAAAAGCAAAAATACATGGCTAAGGAAATCAATTAATTCAAAACATTAATATTCCTACAACATTGCCTCAAAATTCAAACCTCTAACCAATAAGAGGTAATCACATGGATCAACTAAGCTTACATCTTAGCCATCCCTCATGGATGCATCTCAATCATCAAATTCAAATTTGAATTTGAAGTATTTTCCCTCCAAGGAAAATCTATATAATGCAACCTTTCTAGCTCATTTCATATAGGTGAATAGTGAATTTTAGCATAGAACTAATGACAATTTTATTCTAGCAATAGTCTAGTTCACTTTATCAAGCTAATCTAGTTCAATTTCATGCATTTGATCATAATGGGGCATAATTGAACATGTTTTCATGCATTTTAGGCATTTTTACATTGAATCTTCCATCCTAGATTGTCTATTTGCTAAGAATTTATGCTTAATCTAATAGCATTTGATGTAATTCTTGTGAATCTTCTAGATAGGAAGCAATAGGACATTTTTGGCATGTTTCTTGGTTCAATTTGAGTAAATTTGATGCTAACATGTTAATGTAAAGTCATATTGAGTGGTTGTGTGCAACATTATTGCAGGTACAACATTTACACATCACATTTTGGCACCCACTGTGGGGCTAGATGCCTCATTTTCATGAAATCTTCTCTCTATTCTAGAAACATAGCAAAAAGCTAGCCAGAACAATGTTTCTGGTAATCCTTTCATCGTCTTCGTTGGCCTTTAGTCATTTCTGGTATATCTTTCATCGTTTTTGAGAATTCCTTCATCATCTGTCATTGTCCTTTCGTCACTTATGAAAGGTATAATTTTTCCTTTAGTCATTTATGGTAATTCTTTAGTCATTTCTGGGGCCTTTAGTCACTTCTGGAAAACCTTTAGTCATCTGCGGTATAATTCGTCATTGGCAGTACTTCTTTAGTCATTTTCGGGAAGTGTCATTTTGGGTCTTTGTTTTGTCATCTAGAAACCCGAGAGCAGAAATGTTGTTTAATTCTTTGGCGAATATGCATACTAATTAGCTAACTTGGATCTTTTTTTTATTGTGATTATTTTTAAACAACCTAACATGTTTTGCAGGACATTTGCCAAAGATTCCTTGGAGAAAAATACACAAAACTACTAATGAGTGCTTGCAGGTTGCCATTTGCAAAAATCAAACAAATTTTGTTTTAGAACTTAACATAGTTTCTTTTGATTCATAATTCGAATAGAGGAGTATGCTCTTTTCCTTTAGAAAATCAGAAACTCAAACCTCAAATTAGGTTTTGTAGAGAAATTAGAGTAAATGAACAAATCAATTTTGGCAATTGTTTGATTAATATTCTTTTCTAGGCACTTTAAAGTTGGATTTAGAGTTAATTGTTAATTCCACTGGAGGATTATTCTCTTTTCCCAAAGGGAAAATCAGATACTCAAATGGGGAGTTAGGAGTTGATTTTTAATTCGAGGGAATGAGCAAGTGTTTTGTGTGCTTGATAGGAGAAAATGACATAGAGTAGGAGAGTATGCTCTTTTCCCTTTGGGAAAATCAGAAATCTAGACCTCTCTCATCGCCAATCCTCTTTTACCACTTTAACCTTTGGTTGGGCCTGCCCGCAAGGAAAACATCTCTCAAGACGACCCACGTGAGAACGAGGTGTGAGCCACACCACTCTAACTCACGTTAATAAAATTTACTCTTTGGGGCCAAAGCTTCGGGGGTCAATTGACATTTGAGCTTATACATGGCTCATGTCTAACACCAAGTGGGGCCTAATAGTCTAAATCACATTTACGTGACTGCTTGTGTGAAAATGCTTTGTGGGGCTATACGCCTGAATCGCGCTTGCACGGACACAAAGGATGCAATCAAACGGAGATCCTTACTAAACACCCTAGGCTTAGAAGCTACCTGGATCACCCCCGAAAGGTAATAATCCTTGTGCAAGGAAAATAGTAATTACCCCAAGATACTCATCATTTCATGCCCTCATTTGTGTTTGGATTTGGATAATACAACATCATGACTGGAGCCATTGCATGCTTGGTGATGGTCATATTCTGATTAGCATTTGAGTGTGTACCTGAGTCTACGAGCAAGGATTTTCATTCTATGCCAATTTTGTATGGAAAGGTGTGTTTATACCCCTAATAATCACAAAAATTCTAAAAACAAACAATTCCTATCAAGACAAGACAAAAACATTCTACTTTGCATGTGTGTGTCACTAATTGAACATTTCAAAACACCTACAAGCACTTCAAAAATGGGTGAGATCTCACAAACTGTGGTTAGTCCTTTGCACACAAGTTCCTACAAAATCACACTTTGCACAAAAATGTGGGTTTAAAACATTGTCTTTCGTTCTTATATTCTTTTTGGTCAAAACAAAGGTCATTTTTGTGTTATTCCTATCAAAATCAACTCAATCTAGAAGGTTCTAAACATCTATTTCTAGCCCAAACATCACAAGTGCTCAATATCAAACCTTGGTTCTTAGGAGATCAAACTAATTACTCTTTGTTTCAATCACTTAACATTACTCTCAATTGGTCATATGAACCTTCTTCTTGTTTAGAGATCACTATCAAGGTCAATCTAACCTTCATCAAGATCTCAAACATTATCAAATCCACATCAACAAATTTTCATCAAACGTTGACCAATTGTGAAGCTAGTATATCAAACATTGAAACTATAGGTGATAGGTTGCTCATCTTTGCAAATAAAGAATCATCTAATATTACTTGGTGTGGACAAGAGGTGGTTTTTTTGAACAAATAGACACTACACACATTCCTCGAATAAGAATTGTACACGAAACACAACGTGAACAAGATCAAGATTCTTTTTTAGCTCCTCAAGCCAGTGATTCAGAAACTGAGACTAACAACAACAACAACATGGCTGGAATTTAGAACAAATAGGATACTCATGCTAATACTGACAATGATGAGGATATAACCGATGAATACATTCAGAAAGTCCAACAAGACACAAGGTTTCAAAAGATCATGGACAAAATCCTAATGGCTGACAAGGAAAAATATTTCATGCATCTAGCTTCGACAGGGATTAAACTACCTTAAGATTTTGATGTAGAACAACTTAAGACACAAGAAGAGGAAAATCCCATGACTCTCCTTGTCAAACAGGTAGAAGCATTACAAACTCAACTCCGTGATATGAAAAAAGAAAAGGGCATTATTCCAAGGAAATACTCAGTGAGTGCATTTTGTCCTATGCCTTTTGATAGAAGTATACACATGCCACCATTTCCACCCAATGTGGATATACCTAAATATGAAAAATATATAGGAGTTTCAGACCCTCGAGATCATATATGAGAGTTCTATACTCTTAGCATGGAGTTCATTCATGAATAAACATACCTCATGAGATTGTTTCCTCACATGTTTAAGTGGACAAGCAGCAGAGTGGCTCTCCAAATTACCTCATGGAATAAAAACTTTTGAAGAACTCATAGAATGATTTATGTAGCATTACTCGTACAACATTCAACATCCTATCATGATGATTGACTTATGCAATACAAACAGAAAATTGGTGAACCTTTCATATCTTTCTTACAAAGGTGGAGAAGAATGTTTGCACGATATCCTCGATTGATTCCACAAATAAAAAAGATGGACATTTTTCTGAATAACTTGGTTACATAAATGAATCATTACATACAATTTCAATGTATTCCAACATTTAAGAAAATGATTGAAATGGGGATTAAAATCAAAGATACCTTTGTAAGGAAAGGAGAACTCAAAATCTATAAAGAAACCAAAGGTTCTTTTAATACGAATGTATGGTGGAAAAATGATATAGATAGGGTTTAGAAGAATGGGGGTTTGCACATAAAAGAGACCCTATGCCAATTTTAACCACATACATTTAATTATAATGATAAGGAATATAAATCTGGAAATGTTTGCAAAGAATAATGAAATGACATACATACCTCATAACATAGCAGATCTGGAAATACCCGTTTTCTAGTGTCTGTACTGAGTTTCTAGAAATTTTGCAACCAGATCTGGAACAGAGACACAGAGACAGAGAAAACATAGAAATATTTTTCTTTTCTGAGAAAGGTCGACCTTGACCCCTTTATGTCAACCTTGACCTGCGTTGGTGGGACATAAATTTTGTTCACAGATCCCAAAAGTTTGCCGAAAAGGGTATCCAAATATATTTTGTAATTCGGTGTTCCGTACCTATATCTGGAAGAAAAAAAGGGTTTTGTTTGTTAGGGGAGGGGTTTGCCTTAGTCAAACCCTGATTTAGGAATCAACATTGAAATTAAAATTGAAATGGAGAATGCTAGCAAGGAGTAGAAGTAGATCTAACAATGAAGCTATGATATTCAATAGATATGCAATTGTGTTTTAAATGTAAACAAGTATGTTAATATGAAAGCTTAGACTCAACATTAAAAATCATAAAAGTAAATTAAAACCTCCATGATTGTATGGTTGGAGTCCACCTTGAATGAAGAATGAATGAATCTTGAGGATGCACAAAGGATCTTGAAGGAAGATCACACCACCATGATGGATAGATATAGGGTTTGAATGATGAATCTTGAATACTTGAACCAAATCCCTTCAAAGGATTGAATGCTTGAATCCTTGATCTTCAATGGAGAACTTGAATGCTTGAAAAGAAGACTTGAAAACCTTGATTGAACATTTGGAAGCTTGAAAGTATGTAATAATTATGCGTAGATGAGATGATCCGTCAGTGTGTGAAAATGAGAGGAGAAGGCTTCCTTATATACAAGTTTAGGACACAAACTTCTAGAGAGGCTGACATAGGAGAATTAAATTCCAATTAGCCTCATACCCCTAGAAGTGGACCTATAGTAAATATATTTTTAAGATTCGTTACTTTGAAGCCCGAAACAGCCAACCCAAAAGCGGGAAAAATAAACTTTTGAGTTTTCCCCGCATCCCGCACACTTTCCAATAAGAAAGGGGGACCTAGTTCAAGGTCTAGGTCGACCCTAACCTAGGTCAAGGTCAAGGTTGACCTTGACCCAGGGGATCAGGACCCCTAGAAAATATGCCAGATGGGAAAAACATTGCCCAGAGAGGCCCAATCAGGGTCCTAAATAGGCACGAAAGATGGAAAACGGGCATAAATTAGAGGACAACATGATAATGGCCAAAACCACCCCCTAAGGAGGGATAAACAGTCTTAAGATGGAAGTGCTTACATTTTAAGAAGATACATTAAGCCCCCACTATAGCGGGAGTATGGAAATCGAACATACTCATGGTAAAGTAAGACTCCAGTGGATCACAACGAGGTAGAACATCACTTAGTCAAGGACATGAGCCCACAGAAAAAGGATTCTAACTCAACATACACGCATACGGGCATGAAAACAAAGACAAAGCTAAAAGACATAAAAAGGGGTTTGTACAAAAACAAACCCAAATCAACTAGCAAAGGAAACCCCGCTAAGAAATGCTTCCTATACTAATATCATAGTTGGAAAGCTATCATAAAAGCATAATTGACTACATAAGAAAGACAAGAGCAACACTATAAATAACATAGCTTCATGATCTAATCCTACTAGCATGAAAGTGAAAGAGAGAAAAGAGAGAGTGATTACCTCGCCCAGTAAGATGCCCACTTTACTGTGAATCACCAAGGAGGGAGAGCCCAATAGCTAGCCAAACCTGATAGTTCACTCATAAACTGTTCTTTGTAATTGTAATGCATCTTCTGACGGCTTTTGGAATACCCATAGATCCACATTCTTGTATCACTATGGAATATAAAATGCGCGTCTCTTCAGGATTTAGCAACTTATGTGCGTTACCTTCCAAGGATTTAGCATATTTGAAATTTAAAATGTGTATCTCTTCAGGATTTAGCAACTTATGTGCGTTACCTTCTGAGGATTTAGCAAAAATAAAAATGCGTCTCTTCAGGATTTAGCAACTTATGTGTGTTACCTTCCAAGGATTTAGCATGTTGTAAAATGTAAACTATAGTATAAGGGAGACCCTATATATGCCCCCCTCCTTATCGTGGCTACCTAATAGACATGATAAGGAAGGGAAGGAGGATACCTACTTCACAAAGTAAGGAGATATCCTATTAGCAATAATGTACACTATATTCTTAGTGAAGCGTATTGACCCTTACATCTAAGAGCATAGATAATCGTGAAAAGGATATGTCACTTATGGAAAAAAGGATCCTCAAGAGATCTTATCAACAAGACCCCCACCGTAGCGGAGTGATTTGGATAAAATATCATATTTCAAAGAAAAGAAAAGAGGGATCAAAGATTCAATCATCAAGCCCCCTGCAATCAAGAGGAAGAGGAATCTTGGAATGAAGGAAGCAAACTCTAATCCAAAGCAAGGGAAAGAGTTTATAAAGAACATAATTTGCAAAATAATGAAGAGGTGATGACCTAGGATAATCACCTCTCATATAAAAGGGTATCCATAGCCAAAAAAAAAATTCTTTATAAGGAAATAATGTTGTAGAATAAACAAATGCCACTAAGCTAAGGAAAGTAAATCCTTAGACAGAGAGAAAGAAGGAAAACCTTACACCCCGGGGTTGAAAGCAAGGGATACACCAATCATATCAAGATATACCATAACAAAGAGATATATTTGTAAAACAAATGTCTTAGAAAAGATATCATGAATAGCTAGAAGAGGGTTATAGATGATTATGACTAAAGAAATGATGTACCATATCGTAATACACAACCATAGGGATAAAATATAGAAATAATAACCAATTAAGCTCAAAACAAAATACATGCTAAGAGCATAATGGATCCTAGAAAAATGGAATAAATACCTCTTGCCCCCCCTAGTCAAGAGAAAAGAGGGGAAATATCTATATTATAGAAGAACAAGGGGCATTCCCCGTATGGAAATTATGAATAAATTGTAATATCGCACGAGAGTAAGATATAATTCCTAAAGCAGCTCTTTCTCTAACATACATCTTGAAATGCACACAATCAGCAAGTAAATGTGTATTACTATAGTGAAAAGGAAATTGTACTTGCAAAGAGCATCTTTTGACATAGGTTTAAAGATTTATTTCTTAAAATTCATTAACTCAACATACATCTTCTTAGCCACATCTTGAGGGGGATTAGGATAATCTAAGGAAGGTGTTGGAAGAAGATCATGAAGAGGAGGGCGATGATCAAAATCAACCACCTTAAATTGAGATAGCGAAAAGATTAGACCGTGCCTATCTTGTTTAGGGGATAGATGAACCGAGTATTTAATACCGTGTTCATTAACACCAAGCCCTAAACCCTTATGACCTTGTTTAGCCACCATAATGTATCCTGTAGTGTACATATCTTGTAAAGCTTCTGTAGGAGGTGATTTTTCATGGTGATCATGATAAAATGTTATGTAAGGTGGAATGATAGGTTTAGAAGAAGTTTATTTTCTCTTTCCTTTACTATCATCATGGATCAGATAAGAAGGGGAAGGTAAATCAAATAATTCTTGCGCATCTGCATCATGAACCATAGTTTGAGCCCATCATAAGTGTGGGAAAAAATAGGGATAGAAGATTGAAAAATAGGAGTGGGAATATTAGGAATTGGATTAGGAAGGATAGGATTAGGATTAGGAAGATTAGGAAATGGGGTATCATCTACCAAATTCTTCACATAATCCAAAAGAGCAATAAGTCTGTGACACAAATTCTTAATGAAAGTTTTGAAAGTAGGAAGGCTAGTATTAGTCAATCTCATAATAGCATAAGAAAGTGAAAAATGAATAGTGAAAAACATAATGAAATGGATGATACTCTCATAAATATCATAATAATTGAGAGGTCTAAGCATAACATGAATAGGTGTATTGAGAATAACCATACCAACCTTAACAGGTAGCGTAATAATGCCCAAAGTTCTCTTTGCAATATTATCAAATCCACAAATAGGGACTTTATCAGGTTGAATAGTTGCAAGATCAGCCTTAATTGCCTTAAGCATATCCATGCGACAAACATTAAGCCCAAATCCATTGTCAATTAATGTTCTACGAATGATACTCTTATTAATAGAAACAATAACCATAAGAGCATCATATTGATTTTGCACCTCAACAGAAGGTAAATCATCATCGGTAAACACAATAGGAGGTACAAAAGGAATATTAGGAATGCACTCCAAAAAGGAATTAATATTCTCTTGGTTAGGATGTGAAGTAGGAATGGTAGATAAAGCCTTTTGTAATGCCTCGTGATATGTCGGAGAAGTTTGAAGCAATTCACATGAAGATATCTTAGCGGGAGTAGCACGTAATTGTTCAACTAAGTCATACTCCTTAAAGGAAGATGGCAACCTAGGTGCTTGAGGAAGCATAGGTTGAGGAGGTAAGGAAACCAGAATAATAGGTTGAGGGTTATTCTGTGTGCGATAAGAATGTGAAATAGAATCTTTGTTATCAAGGAAATCCAAAGGATCTATAGGTTTACCCTTAATTGTTATTTGAGGACATCCTTTTACCGTCAACAAAGGTTTAGGATATAACATTCTAGGTGCATCAATGTTGAAAATAGTGGAACATGAAGGGAACCATGCACACACCCTATGGTAAAGGTTAATTGAAGAGGTTATAGGGGAGGATGAAATAGGAATAGGATCAATGGAGATCTTATTCGAACAATTTTTATCCTCACTACCATGTACCTCATTAGGGGATCTATCCTCTTTTGCAATAAAAGCCTCATCAAAGTATTCAAAACAAAAATCATACATGTTGAACACAAAGTAGCACTACAAGCATGAAAAATGTAAATGTTTTTGTATTTTTAAAGAAATTTTGTGATTTTTTGTTTATTTTTGAAATATAAATGCAAGAGCATGAAATAAATCTACTTTTATATGCATGTAAGATCTAACATAAAATGAAAATCTAACACCAAAAATAAAGATTTTTCGTAAATGGGTTCACCAAAATGTATGGTGGAAAAATGATATGGATAGGGTTTAGAACAATGGGGGTTTGCACATAAAAGAGATCCTATGCCACTATTAACCACATACATTTAATTATAATGATAATGAATATAAATCAAGAAATGTTTGCAAAGAATAATGAAATGACATACATACCTCATAACATAGAAGATCTGGAAATACCTATTTTCTAGTGTATGTACTAAGTTTCTTGAATTTCTACAATCGGATCTGTAACAGAAACACACAGACGAAGAAAACCCATAAATCTTTTTCTTCTTTGAGAAAGGTCGACCTTGACCCCTTTATGTCGACCTTGACCTGCATTGGTCAGACATAAATTCTATTCGCGAATCTTGAAAGTTTGTCAAAAAGGGTATCCAAATCTGCTTTGTAATTCATTGTTCCGTACCTATACCTGCAAGAAAAAAGGGTTTTCTTTGCTGGGGGAGGGGTTTGCCTTAGTCAAACCCCGATTTAGGAATTAACCTTGAAATAAAAATTGAAATGGAGAATGCTAGCAAGTAGTAGAAGTAGATCTAACAATGAAGCTATGATATTCAATAGATATGCAATTGTATTTCAAATGTAAACAAGTATGTTAATATTAAAGCTTAGAATCAACATTAAAAATCATAAATTTAAGTCAAAACCTCCATGATTGTATGCTTGGAATCCACCTTGAATGAAGAATGAATGAATCTTGAGGATGCACAAAGGATCTTGAAGGAAGATCGCACAACCATGATGGATAGATCTAGGGTTTGAATGGTGAATCTTGAATACTTGAACCAAATCCCTTCAAAGGATTTAATGCTCTAATCCTTGATCTCCAATGGAGAAACTTGAATTCTTGAGAAGAATACTTGAAAACCTTGATTGAACATTTGGAAGCTTGAAAGAATCTAAGAATTATGCGTAGATGAGATGATCCGTCAGTGTGTGAAAATGAGAGGAGAAGGCTTCCTTATATACAAGTTTAGGACACAAACTTCTAGAGAGGTCGACATAGGAGAATTAAATTCCAATTAGCCTCATACCCCTATAAGTGGACCTATAGTGAATATATTTTTAAGAGTCATTACTTTGAAGCCTGAAACAGCTGACCCGGAGGCGGGTAAAATAAACTTTTGAGTTTTCCCCTGCATCCGACACACTTGCCAATGAGAAAGGGGGACTTGGGTCAAGGTCTAGGTTGACCCTGACCTAGGTCAGGGTCAAGGTCGACCTTGACCTAGGGGGTCAGGACCCCTGGAAAATATGCCAGATGGGAAAAATAGTGCCCAGAGAGGCCCAATGAGGGTCTTAAATAGGCACAGAAGATGGAAAAGAGGAAAAAATTAGAGGACAACATGATAATGGACCAAAACACCCCCTAAGGAGGGATAAACAGTCTTAACATGGAAGTGATTTCATTTTAAGATGATACATTAAGCCCCCACTTTAGCAGGAGTATGGAAATCGAACATACTCATGGTAAAGTTAGAAGAAAGACTCCAGTGGATCGCAACGAGGTAGAACATCACTTAGTCAAGTACATGAGCCCACAGGACAAGTATTCTAACTCAACATTCACGCATAAGGGTACGCAAAAAAGAGAAAACAAAGACAAAGCTAAAAGACATAAAAATGGGTTAGTACAAAAACAAACCCAAATCAACTAGCAAAGGAAACCCCGCTAAGAAATGCTTCCTATACTAATATCATATTTGGAAAGCTATCATAAAAGCATAAATGACTACATAAGAAAGAAAAGAGAAACACTATAAATAACATAGCTTCATGATCTAATCCTACTAGCATGAAAGCGAAAGAGAGAAAAGAGAGAGTGATTACCTCGCCCAGTAAGATGCCCACCTTACCGTGAATCACCAAGCAGGGAGATCCCAAAAGGCAGCCAAACCTGATAGTTCACCCATAAACTGTGCTTTGTAATTGTAATGTGTCTTCTGACAGCTTTTGGAATACCCATAGATCCACATTCTTGTATTACTATGGAATATAGAATGTGTGTCTCTTAAGGATTTAGCAACTTATGTGTGTTACCTTCCAAGGATTTAGCATATTTGAAATTGAAAATGTGTATCTCTTCAGGATTTAGCAACTTATGTGCGTTACCTTCTGAGGATTTAGCAAAAATAAAAATGCATGTCTCTTCAGGATTTAGCAACTTATGTGCGTTACCTTCTGAGTATTTAGGATGTTGTAAAATGTAAACTATAGTATAAGGGAGACCCTATATATGCCCCCCTCCTTATCGTGGCTACCTAGTAGATAGGATAAGGAAGAGAAGGAGGATACCTACTTCACAAAGTAAGGAGATATCCTGTTAGCAACAATGTACACTATATTCTTAGCATAGAGTATTGACCCTTACATCTAAGAGCATAGATAATCGTGAAAAGGATATGTCACTTATGGAAAAAAGGATCCTCAAAGAGGAAGATATCTTATCAACAAGACCCCCACTGTAGCGGAGTGCTTCAGATAAAACATCATCTTTCAAAGAAAAGAAAAGAGGGATCAAAGATTCAATCATCAAGCCCCTTGCGATCAAGAGGAAGAGGAATCTTGGAATGAAGGAAGAAAACTCTAATCCAAAGCAAGGGAAAGAGTTTATAAAGAACATAATTTGCAAAATAAAGAAGAGGTGATGACCTAGGACAATCACTTCTCATATAAAAGGGTATCCATAGCCAAAACGGAATTCTTTATAAGGAAATAATGTTGTAGAATAAAAAAATGCCACTAAGCTAAGGAAATTAGATCCTTGGACAGAGAGAAAGAAGGAAAACCTTGCCCCCCAGGGTTGAAAGCAAGGGATATACCAATCAGATCAAGATATGTCATAACAAAGAGATATCTTTGTAAAAAAAATGTCTTAGAAATTATATCATGAATACCTAGAAGAGAGCTATGGATGATTATGAGAAAAGGAAGGATGTACCATATCATAATACACAACCATAGGGATAAAATATAGAAAGAATAACCAATTAAGCTCAAAACAAAATACATGCTAAGAGCATAATGGATCCTATAAAAATGGAAGAAATACCTCTTTCCCCCATTCAAGAGACAAGAGGGGAAAGATCTATATTATAGAAGAACGAGGGGCATTCCCCGTATGGAAATTATGAAGAAATTGTAATACCGCACGAGAGTGATATATAATTCCTAAATCAGCTCTTTCTCTAACTTACATCTTGAAATGCACACAATCATCAAGTAAATGTGTATTACTATAGTGAAAAGGACATTTTTACTTGGAGAGAGCATAATTCAGCATAGGTTTAAAGATTTCTTTGTTAGAATTCATTAACTCAACATACACCTTCTTAGCCACATCTTGAGGGTGATCAGGGTAATCTAAGGAAGGTGTTGGAAGAAGAACATGAAGAGGAGGGCGACGATCAAAATCAACCACCTTAAATTGAGATAGAAGAAAGCTTAGACCGTGCCTATCTTGTTTAGGGGATAGATGAACCGAATATTTAATACCGTGTTCATTAACACCAAGCCCTAAACCCTTATGACCTTGTTTAGCCATCATACTGTATCTTGTAGTGTACATATCTTGTAAAGCTTCTGTAGGAGGTGATTTTTCATGGTGATCATGAGAAAATGTTATATAAGGTGCAATGATAGGTTTAGAAGAAGTTTCTTTTCTCTTCCCTTTAATATCATCATGGATCAGATAAGAAGGGGAAGGTAAATCAAAGAATACTTGCACATCTGCATCATTAACCATAGTTTGAGCCCCATCATAAGTGTGGGAAGAAATAGGGATAGAAGATTGAAAAATAGGAGTGGGAATATTATGAATTGGATTAGGAAGGATGGGATTAGGATTAGGAAGATTATGAACCAAATTAGGAAGGATAGGATTAGGATTAGGAAGATTAGGAAATGGGGTATCATCTACCAAATTCTTCACATAATCCAAAAGAGCAATAAGTTTGCCACACAAATTCTTAATGAAAGGTTTGAAAGTAGGAAGGCTAGTATTAGTAAATCTCATAATAGCATAAGCAAGTGAAACATGAAGAGTGAAAAAAAATAATGAAATGGATGATACTCTCATAAACATCATCATAATTGAGAGGTCCAGGCATAACATGAATAGGTGTATTGAGAATAACCAGACCAACCGTAACAGGTAGTGTAATAATGCCCAAATTGATCTTTGTAATATTATCAAATCCATGAATAGGGACATTATTAGGTTGAATAGTTGCAAGATCAGCCTTAATTTCCTTAAGCATATCCATGCTACAAACATTAAGCCCATATCCATTGTCAGTTAATGTTCTACGATTGATACTCTTATTAATAGAAACAACAACCATAAGAGCATCATATTGATTCTACACCTCAACAGAAGGTAAATCATCATCGGTAAACACAATAGGAGGTACAGAAGGCACATTAGGAATGCACTCCAAAAAGGAATTAATATTCTCTTTGTTAGGAGGTGAAGTAGGAATGGTAGATAAAGCCTTTTGCAATGCCTCGTGATATGTCAGAGAAGTTTGAAGCAGTTCACATGAAGATATCTTAGCGGGAGTAGCAAGTAATTGTTCAACTAAGTCATACTCCTTAAAGGAAGATGGAAATCTAGGTGCTTGAGGAAGCATAGGTTGAGAAGGAGGTAAAGAAACTGGAACAATAGGTTGAGGGTTATTCCGTGTGCGATAAGCATGTGAAACAGAATCCGTGTTATCAAGAAAATCCAAAGGATCTCTAGGTTTACACTTAATTGTTATTTGAGGACATCCTTTTACCATCAAAAAAGGTTTAGGATATAACATTCTAGGTGCATCAATGTTGAAAATAGTGGAACATGAAGGGAACCCTGCACACACCCTATGGTAAAGGTCAATTGAATAGGTTATAGGGAAGGATGAAATAAGAATAGGATCAATGGAGATCTTATTCAAACAATTTTCATCCTCACTACCATGTACCTCATTAGGGGATCTATCCTCTTTTGCAATAAAATCCTCATCAAAGTATTCAAAACAAAAATCATACATGTTGAACACAAAGTAGCACTACAAGCATGAAAAATGTAAATGTTTTTGTATTTTTAAAGAAATTTTGTGATTTTTTTTTTAAATTTTTGAAATATAAATGTAAGAGCATGAAATAAATCTACTTTTATATGCATGTAAGATCTAACATAAAATCAAAATCTAACACCAAAAAGAAAGAGTTGTCGTAAATGGGTTCACCAAAATGTATGGTGGAAAAATGATATGGATAGGGTTTAGAACAATGGGGGTTTGCACATAAAAGAGACCCTATGTCGCTATTAACCACATACATTTAATTATAATGATAAGGAATATAAATCTAGAAATGTTTACAAAGAATAATGAAATGACATACATACCTCATAACATAGAAGATCTGGAAATACCTGTTTTCTGGTGTATGTACTTAGTTTTTGGAATTTCTACAACCAGATCTGGAACAAAAATACAGAGACGAAGAAAACCCATAAATATTTTTATTTTTTGAGCAAGGTCAGACTTGAACCAAATATAGGTTGACCTTGACCCCTTTATGTCTCTCTTGACCTGCATTGGTCGGACAAAAATTCTATTTGCGGATCCTAAAAGTTTGTCGAAAAGGGTATCTGAATCTGCTTTGTAATTTGTTCTTATGTACCTATACCTGCAAGAAAAAAAAGGGTTTTGTTTGTTGGGGAGGGTTTCGCCTTAGTCAAACCCCAATTTTGGAATTAACCTTGAAATCAAAATTGAAATGGAGAATGCTAGCAAGTAGTAGAAGTAGATCTAACAATGACACTATGATATTCAATAGATATGCAATTGTATTTCAAATGTAAACAAGTATGTTAATATGAAAGCTTAGAATCAACATTAAAAATCATAAATGTAAGTCAAAACCTCCATTATTGTATGCTTGGAATCCACCTTGAATAAAGAATGAATGAATCTTGAGGATGCACAAAGGATCTTGAAGGAAGATCACACCACCATGATGGATAGATCTAGGGTTTGAATGATGAATCTTTAATTCTTAAACCAAATCCCTTCAAAGGATTTAATGCTTGAATCCTTGATCTTCAATGGATAATGTGAATGCTTGAGAAGAAGACTTGAAAACCTTGATTGAACATTTGGAAGCTTGGAAGTATGTAATAATTATGCGTAGATGAGATGATCCGTCAGTGTGTGAAAATGAGAGGAGAAGGCTTCCTTATGTACAACTCTAGGACACAAACTTCTAGAGAGGCTGACATAGGAGAATTAAATTCCAATTATCCTCATACCCCTATAAGTGGACCTATAGTAAATATATTTTTAAGATTTGTTACTTTGAAGCCTGAAATAGCCGTCCTGGAAGAGGGAAAAATAAACTTTTGAGTTTTCCTCCGCATCTGACACACTTTCCAATGAGAAATGTGGACCCGGGTCAAGGTCGAGGTCTACCTTGACCTAGGTCAGGGTCAAGGTCAAACTTTACCCAGGGGGTCAAGACCCCTGGAAAATATGCCAGATGGGAAAACAGGTCCCATAGAGGCCCAATGAGGGTCCTAAATAGGCACAAAAGATGGAAAAGAGGTAAAAATCAGAGGGCAGCATGATAATGGCCCAAAACACCCCCTAAGGAGGGCTAAATAGTCTTAACATGGAATTTATTTCATTTTAGGATGATACAATGAATAACAATGGCAACCAAGATAATTCAAAGTATTGGAACAAGAATTAGAATGTTGTCAATGATGGAGTAATAGATGCTCAAACTGTAAAACCAAAACAACCAACATTTAATATATCTACTACTCCTCCTAAGAATCCTAATGTTGTGTCTAATGTGCGAATCAATCAAGACAACAATAGAAAAAACCACCTTTTGCTAATGCTCCTAAACATATATTTACACCTCTTAGAGAATCTTTGGAATCAACATTACGAAAACTTCTCTCTCACAAGGTTATCACACTACTAGAATCAAGACCTTACGAACCACTAGTTAAGTCGAAATGGTGGAATGATGCACATTATTGTGAGTACCATTGAAACAAAGGACATAGAATGAATGAGTGCATGAAACTAAAACACTTGTTACAAGATTTGATTGAAAGTGAAATCATCCAATGCGAAAGGTAATCGGGTGAATTATGAAGATCACACAGCTTTCAAAACACCTTGCCTAACTATGAGAAAGGAGAATCATCCAATGTGAAAGGAAATCAGATGAATTATGCATACTCTCATGATAATACCATCAACATGTTAAAGGATTAAGATCAGCAAATCAATGTGATAATCATAAAGGATAAACAAAAAGTTGAATCTACCAATGTAATGACAAGAGGACAAGCTAAAGTGGTACTGAAAGAGGATTCTTCAAAATTGCCTACATCATCAAAACCCGTGACAACCAAACAAAATTCATCATCACTCTCATATAACTATAGTTTGGTTGATCAATTACAAAGAACTCCTGCACAAATCTCTAGTCTTGAATTACTCAAAATTTCTCCCTCACATAAAGAGATTTTGGAAAAAGCCTTGGTTGAAATGAATGTTCCTAAAAATTTGGACATAGATAAATTCCAAGCCATGGTTGGAAACTTGAATACACCTCACTATTTATCCTTTTCTGAAGAAGATGGCAATGCCCCGAGTCACCCTCATAACATGCCTATGCATAAAGAAGTGTTAATTCACAAACATAGAGTGAAATGAGTCTTGATAGACAGAGGAGCAGGCCCAAATATTTGCACTTTAGGTTTGATCAAAGCATTGGGATTCTCAGATGAAGATATTGGCCCTAAGAAGAGGATAACCATAAAAGCATATGATCATGAAGAGATATCATCTAAAGGGCTGGTAATGTTGCCAATCAGAGTGGTACCCATGGAAATAAATGTGGTGTTCCAAGTGCTAGATCTTAATATATCCTACAACATTCTTTTAGGAAGACCCTAGATAGATGAAATGCAAGCTATCCCTTCCACTTTTCATCAATGCTTAAAATTTCCATACAATGAAGAGGAGATCATCATTCCATCTGACACAATTTATTTCCAATATTGTAACAATATATGTCAATCAAATGAAAGGATGGTTCCACATAACAGAGAAGCTACAAAGAACAATCCCCATAAAGTTCAACAACAACAATGCTAAGAGACTTTGAAAAGAAATTAAAATTACATGATAATGGGATTTGGGAATACAAGATTGATCAACTACTCTCTATAACAACTTTACCTTTATCACCAATATCACAAGGGAGACCGTCATCATCTATAATATCAACAAAACCTAAACCACAAACAATGTACAATGGAATTTTTGTGAAAGGAAAATCAGTGGCAGAAGAAAAAGAGAAAAATGAGGTGTTAAAATGGCTATACAAAGAAAAATATGAATTTCATCAAGACGTCAAACATGTCCAAATCACAACTGAACAATATGGACATGGTCTACACATCATGCAAAGAATGAGATATCAAGGACAAGGACCCCTGGGAAACAATAAGGACGGTCTTGTTGAACCAATTTTGACACAATTCAGAGATCCCAAAGACAAAACAGGCATAGGGTATACAACAGGCACACAAATACCCCTCATCCGAGATGGACCAATTTTTTATGAAGAACAAGAATAATTTGAAGAAGATGTTGAATTCACACCTCAATCATATGAATGATTATTGCATATTCATGATGACAACCCTCATTATCAAGGTGAATTCTACATTCCTTCATTTTTGGGAACTCAAGAAACAAAAGGGGATGAAGACATAAACATGTCACTACTAGAGAATCAAACCCTTGGTGATAATCAAAATGAGATTCAGGAACATGATTCTGATGAAGAAGTGAATGGACAAGAAAATTGTCATCCCAACTAGGGGCAAAGGGTAACAATTACTCATGTTTTAGTTCTCCCCCATTCCATTGAGATAGATTCTAATGAGTATGAATGGGACTCATTCTCTGATGCCACCATGGATATAGAGATAGATGTGATTCATCAATATGCACCTCAGCTTAAGAAAGGAGAAAGTTCCAATGTTGTCAATCATCCAGACATAGCTACATAATCGCAAGATATTGTGATGCCCAACATAATTGATGCCGACACAGGACTATTGATAGAACCTAGAGAGTTTCAATGAATCCTAGCAAGTTCATATCTCAACAATAGAAAAAGATGTGAAGAGGGACAAAGCTCAGGTATATGATCATTCAAATTCAGTTCCCATAATATTGACGATGACTCAAGTGAGAATAGTGAGGAGCTTCTTGATCTAAAAAATCTTTAGGAAGGTATTGTTACAGACCTTGTCGATGCATTCGAACGTGATGATCACAATTTGATCCTAAATCCTGAAACTAGTGAAACCAACCCAAACAATGCTCTTCAACTTGTTTATCCTGACCTAATTGACTAGACCTAGTATGAACCTATGGATATACCCTTGTTCCCTAATGACCATGCTATAGCTTGTTATCTCAACACGATAGAACCTGTAACATCTTCCACTAGGAATTATAACACTACGAAGGATATCAAGTTTTCCAGTCACAAAAGAAAAAATAAAATCAATCAAAGATCTCAGGGTGAAAACCATTCTATGGCAGTCTCAAATCATAAAAAAGGAAAAATAAAGGACATATCTGATAGTGAAAACCTCACTGAGGCGCTAGAGGATGGGAAACTTGATATTCTCCTAGATCACTCTTAGGAATGGTCTACAGTGCTCATTGAACCTACTCAACCAATCAATCTTGGTACTAAGGAGAAACCACAAATCATACATATTGTTCAATCTTTATCTGATGAGGAGAAACAAGATTTCACATAGTTTTTAAGGAAAAGAAGATTAATTTTGCATGGTCTTATTCTGACATGCCAGGGATTGATCCTTATTTAATCATGCATCAATTATATATGGCCCCTGGAGTGAAGCTTGTCAAGCAAAAACTAAGGAAGATGCATCCACATATTTCTCTATTACTGAAGGTTGAACTAGAAAAACTGTTAAAAGTAGGATTTATAATAGCTATTGCCTATGCAGAATGGATATCTAACATTGTCCCTATATCTAACATGACAAGTCTATCAGGGCGTGCACTGAGTTTTGAGATGTTAATAAAGCATGTCCAAAGGATGATTTTCCTTTACCAAACATAGATGTCATTGTAGATCTCACAGCGGGAAATGAGATGTTGTCGCTAATGGATGGATTTTCTAGATATAATCAGATAAAAATTGCTCCAGAAGACCAAGATAAAATAACTTGTACTTGTCCATGGGGTACATTTTGCTGTAACATCATGCCCTTTGGACTCAAAAACATAGGAGCGACATATCAACGAGTATTGACAACAATTTTCCATGATATGATGCATAAGAACATGGAAGATTATGTGGAAAAAACTTTAGGTAAATATCACCACCACAAAGATCATCTACAAGATTTAGCCAAAATCTTAGACAGGAAGGAGCAATTCAAACTTTGATTAAATCCTAAAAAGTGTGCATTTGGAGTTACCTTGGGAAAGTTGCTAGGGTACATTGTTTCAGCCAAAGGAATTGAGGTTGATCTAGAAAAGGTCAGAGCCATCATTGAAATGCCACCACCTAAAAATATCATTCAAGTGCGATCATTACAAGGCAAGCTATAGTCAATCCGTAGATTCATTGCTCAATTGGCTGACAAAGCACAACCATTTACCAAGCTTATGCATAAAGGTATCACACATAAATGGGATGACACATGCGAGATATCATTCAATCAATTAAAGAAATATCTTTCAAATCCACCCATCCTGATGGCTCAAATAGCGTAAAAACCATTGCTATTATATGTTTCAACAACAAATACCTCACTGGGAGCACTATTGGCACAACAAGATGAAAATGGGAAAAAATGAGCAATTTATTATATCAGAAAAACATTGGTGCAATACGAACTTAACTATACACTGATTGAAAAATATTTTCTAGCAGTGGTGTTTTCATATTTGAGATTTTGGCATTATATGATGGCACATTCAATCAAGTTGGTGGCCAAGATTGATCCACTGAAATATCTCTTAAACAAAGCAACTTTAATAGATAGATTGGTTAAGTGGGTGATGATTCTTAGCGAGTTTGATACCGAATATGTCAAACAGAAAACCATCAAAGGAGAATTCATTACAGACCAATTGGCAAATGCACCATTATAGGCGATACTCCTTTAACCATTGATTTTCTAGATGAATCAATCTTAATGATCACCGAGCACACCTGGAAGATGTATTTTGATGGATCATTCACATAGCATGGTTCTGGAGTGGGTATAGTATTCATATCACCTCAAGGATACACAATACCTAAGGCCTACAAGATTTTATTCCCATGTACTAACAATATTGAAAAATATGAAGCTTTGTTAAATGGACTAAAGATGACATTAGATTGGAAGATTACGACATTACATGTCTATGGAGATTCCCAACTTGTCATAAATCAAATCAATAATGAATATTAGACAAAAGATGATAGGCTTGTGCCATACAAAAGCATGGTGGATGACTTGAAGCAGTATTTCATTGGCATAACATTTGAACAGATTCCTAGATTGAACAATCAAGCAGCTGATGCAATGGCTAATCTTATGTCTCTTATACAATTGTCAGATAACCAGGTGCACTATGAATTCCTAGTGGACGAGTTACCTTATCCTTCCTATAATTGTCCTGACTCTAAGCCAGGTTACCAAATTGTGGGTTGTGATTCCTCTCATTATGGACCTATCCGTACCTACCTTCAAACTAATGTTTTACCCGAGGGTATATCCAAAAACCAAAAATGCAATCTTATTCAACAAGCTTCCAAACACGTGATCATCATGGACGATTTATATCGGTGAGGTTTTGATGGTAATTTACTAAGATGTTTAGATCTTGAAGAATCAAACAACACTTTACATGAAGTCCATGAAGGTATTTATGGATCACATTTGAATGGTATTAGTTTGGCTAAGAAACTCTAGAGTATTAGATACTATTGGCCTACAATGGAGAAAGATGTCGTTAAGTTTTCAAAATCTTGTAAGAAGTGTCAGATCCATGGCAATCTTATACATGCACCAGAATGAGAATTGCCCTTTATCACACACTGGCCTTTTCAGCAGTGGGCCTTTGATCTCATTGGTCTGATTTATCCATCATCCTCCAATGGTTAAAAGTTAATCATTACAACAACTAAATATTTTACCAAATGGGTTGAAGCTATACCCTTAATCACGGCAATAGGAAAACAAATCTCACTATTTATCCTCAACTATATCATTTGTTAGTACGGTCTTCCCTCCTTAATTGTGATAGATAATGGGAAAAAATTCAAAAACAACTATGTGACAGAACTTTGTAACAAATTTCAAATCACTCAACATTTCTCCTCCATCTATTATCCTCAGGGAAATGGACAAGCATAGGCGAGCAATAAGAACATCCTCAAGATTCTAATCCGAACGGTCAATAATTCTAGAAGATATTGGCATGTTCAAATAAACTCGGCTTTAAGGGCCTATCAAATAAGTATTAGAACACCAACTGGAGCTATGCCTTATTCTTTGGTTTATGGGGCTGAAGCAGTTCTTCCAATCGAGGTAGAAATTCCATCCTTAAGAGGGTTGATCACAGATGATGACTACAGGGTCTCACAGTTGCAACACCTAGAAATGTTGGCTGAAAGACATCAAGATGATTTTGAACGTCTACAAGGATATCAGAAGAGAATGGAAAAAGACTACAATAATAAGGTCAAACCTCGTGAGTTTCAAGTGGGAGATCTAGTGCTATAAGAAAATCTTAAAAATCAACAACATAGAGAAAAGAAGGGAAAGTTTGAGCCTAAATGGTTGGGGCCTTTCATAATCATGATAGTATTTGGATCTGGGGCTTATCAGTTAGCTACCACAAAAGGAGACACACTTCCTGATCCAATCAACACTAATCATCTGAAGCAATTCTATGCCTAAGTTGTTGTCAGTAGCTATGTACAGTGGAAAAGATTATGAAAAACTCAAAAATAGTGGAAAAAGTACTAAAAATTTCCTAAAAAGCAGAAATAGAAGCTGAAAAATGATTGTCCCAGTAAAAACCTGGAAAACAGGCACTTGGATAACATCAAAAAAATCAAATATCTCAAAAATACAAAAAAAGACAAAAAGATAAAAGAACAAAAAAATTGTACCTTGCTGAAAACCTAGTAAACAAGCGCCATTTGTTAGCTCACTACTCCATCTATCTATGCTTGAATATCTCTTTAGGAAGTGCTTCAAGACCTTTGAGCCAACACAAGCAACAACGCATTCATAGTTGATTGCTACATCACTTCCCAAAATCACCATGGCTTGGAATCCAATCTTATCTTTCTTGCAAACAATTTCATTTGTCCTAAGGCAATCAATCATCACAACCGAAGGTACTTCTCAATACCTAATCAACCAATAGTATTTCTTTAATACCACCAACCAAACAAGGGTATTTTTCAATACCACCGATCAAGTCCCATCTCATATCAACAAAGAAAACAATGTTTTTTAAACACTCATATTGTCATCAAAGTGATCATATTGAATATATCAATCACAACACAAGTACATAAATGACCAATCATGTGGTATGCTTGCATGAATTATGATTTTGGAGTGATTGTATGATGTATCCATACTAGAGAAACAAGGAAGGAGTTAGGATATTTTTCTTTGAATGACTACTTGTTCATTATCATTTTTTCGCTTATCATATCTCCTGAGTGCTTCAATGATGCTCTAATGATAGAAACAAAAGGATAGGGGGCATGAGATTTTCTTTGATTTCTTCTTGTGATCTACATTGGTCTTTGACAAGGTATATGATGACAAAGCTAAAGCTACATGAAAGGCTCTAATTCTAAGACCAAAGAAAACACCCGTGTTAGACAAGATTTTTATCTTATCAATTGATGATTATCGTCTCCAAAGATATTCCATGAGTCGTTGTACTAGAAGATCAAGGAAGGAATGATATTTTCTTTGTTTTTTGATGCAATTTATGCTCAGGACATCATGATCTATCATATATTGATGCTTGAGTCAAAATGTAATATCAAAACTTAACTCATTAGTGTTCATATCATCAGAATAAAGTAATTATTTGTGGTGGTTGTACTAAGTCAAACATCTAACACAAGTAGTATTCATATTATCATGGTCACCTAAGAACTAGTGATGATTGTGTGTACTTGTATCTGAGAAAAATGGTATTCATACTAACATGATTTCTTGAGTATCAGTGTTGGTTGTATAAAAAATGGGGGTTCGCTAGAGCTCAATGATGAATCTAAGTACACAATAAAGACAAGGATGGAAGCTGCATTTGAATTCTAGTTTGCATTGCATTCTAGGAGTTGCATGGCTTTTTCTAGGAAATGACGCTGTGAAAGGTTGTAATAATATCAATTTAAAGAGGGAAAAGAAAACTTCAAACATTCAACAAGATATGATTTCTCTTATGATTGGGTATTTTTTTAATCACTAAAATAAAACCATCATTTGCATAATAATGTTCATTGCATTTCATTACCTATCATTAAATCCATACATGTGCATCCATAACATTAATCTAACATCACGTATCTATCATCAAAAACACACAAAAATAAATGCATCCATACATTTGCATCCATAGCATAAGGAAATAAAGCAAAGTGCTCAAAGCATAATCATAATAATCTCATAATGCATAACATATCAGTCACAAAGATACAAAGAAATCATAACAAGAGAATGTCATCATATATCAATACTGTCCATGGGATACATCGTACAAATTGAGAAAAATGGTGCTATATCACAGCAATATCAATGCATCATCATAAAAAATACAGACAATGCTCAAGGATAATCATGATTTACTGCCAGTATCATCTCCTCAAACCGATGTTTCTCCATAGGGATTGGCATCTTCTCTCTCTGAGCTCTGCAATTCTCTCACTATGAATAGTAATAATGAATAATAATTTTTGAAATTTTACCCTATTTAATCTCATTTTTTGGGGTAATTAATTTCAAACTTTTAACCCAAACTATTTCTCATTTATTGCACATTTTTGGCTCTATCTTTGTCCTATAGAGTTTGATTTTGACCAAATGAGAAGCAGTTTCTTCATGGTTCTCACCACTATCTTTTCTATTAGAATCAAAATCTTCATTCCAAGCTTATCATTCTCATCCAGACATTTTCACATGGAAATCAACCAAATCTCATGTCCGTTTTGATTCCAAGGGGGCATAATCAATCATTCTAATCAAGTGATCATACTACCAAATATTTTCCACAACTGGGCCATTATCAAATTTTGACTTAGCTCTACAATCTATCAAGTTATCAATCAAATTGAATTTCCAATAGCTGGGGGAATCTTCATGAGACATCATATCAATTCGGTAGTCCTAAATCAACAAATCATCAAATCTTGGAATGAGTGATTTCAATGCTTCACATCAAATTACTTGCTCTTATCAAAATTCAAGTTGTAAAGATCAAGGGAGATATCAATTTCAACGCAGTAGAGAAAATTGGTAGTCTCTTCATTAGAACATCAAGAGATAAGTAATTTTGTTAGGACCCATATCAAGTTAGTTATCTCAATCAAACTCTCAACAGTGATCAATTTCAACGCTTCACACCAAATTGATCATTTCTTCAAATCTTTGCTAGAAATCAGTTTCATCACATCACATCAAAGTGGTTGTCTGGTCAATATTATGAATCAGGTCTTGAAAGATATCAGTTTCATCACATCACATCAAACTGAGTATTGGATCAATATTTCATACATCGCTGTAACAATAATCAATTACATCACTTCACATCAAATTGATTAGGTATTATTATCCTCAATAATAAGACAAGTAATCAATTTCATCGCTTCACATCAAATTGATTATTTTGGCCTCAATCTATCATCTTGTTAGAATAGTCCCAAAGGATAACTAAGAGGGGGGGGGGGGGGAATC
>MU225682.1:3127452-3143051 GCA_018584345.1 Thuja plicata | reverse complement strand
CTGCTTGATCTCTGCTTCTTAACAAAATAACCCTCTGTGCATTTCACTTCAAAATGCAGTCACCACACACTTCGTCTGCTCTCTTCTTGCACACACAAAATAGGGTTTAGAAGAAATCTAATATATCTATTCAAGTCTGATAGAAAGATCTAGATCAACGATCAAGATCTAATACCCATACCTTGATGGTATTACAATTAATAATTACAATAGATCATGCATAGGATAAAACAATTAAATGCATAACTAACTCCGTAGAAGAATATTAAATGCATACATAAGTCAGCCCAAAAAGATTATACAAGTCAGCCAGATCACTTATCCTTGAAGTTTGAATCATTCTAGACATGTATACAAAAACTGTTCTACTCGACACTTGACTTCTCTGTCGCTCGGCACTTAACATCTTTGTATCCTACTCGGCTCGGAAATGTAACTAGGCAAACTAAATACTGCTCGGCAATGTTGCTCGGCCTTGCGTAGTTTTAGCTTGGCCACAGTGATAACCAACTAAAACTGCCTAAGTGAATGACTAAGTGTTGGTCACTAATCACTAATCATCAACAAAACTTAGAGATTTTGTATTGATAGTCTGATTAGAAGTGAATAGATTTTGATTCTGATCTGATTGCGCTTCTCGTATGAGTCATGTTTTCAGGTATACGTCCAATGTATATCCACTCAAAGAAACCACTTATTGTCCACACCATGTAAGATTGGAAGATTCTTGATTTGAAAAGATTATTTATCTATCACCTATAGTTTCAAAGTTTGATAGACTAGCTTAGCAATTGGTCAAAATTTGATGAAAATGTTGATGTAGAATAGATGATGTTTGAGATCTTGATGAAGGTTAGATTGACCTTGATAGTGATCTCTAAACAAGAAAGGTTGATATGACCAATTGAGACTAGTGTTAAGTTGTTGAAACAAAGAGTAATTGGATTAATCTTTTAAAAACCAAGGTTTGATGTTATGCACTTGTGATGTTTGAACTTGAAATAGAAGTGTCAAATAATTTATCCAAAATTGAGCTAACTTTGATAGAAAGTGTACAAAAATGACCCTCATTTTGACCAATAATGAGAGAAGGACCAAAGACAATGTTTTAGAACCCACACTTTTGTGCAAAGTATGGCTTTTTGAGAACCTGTGTCTAGATGACTAACAACAATTTGCAAGATCTTGAAAAATTTAGGTGTGTTTCTAGGTGTTTTTAAATGTTCAATTAGGGATACACACATGCAAAGAAAAGTGATGTTGTCTTGTTTTGATAGGGATTGTTTGTCTTTAGAATTTTTGTGGTTAGATTTATAACTGCAAACTCACATTTCCTATGGAATTGGCTTAGCATGAAAATCTTTGCTCGTAGACTTAGGTACACACTAAAAAGATAATCAGAATATGACCCTCACCAAGCACGCAATGGCTCCCAACATGATGTATTATCTAAATCCAAGCACTAATGAGGGCACACAGTGATGAGTATCTTATGGAGGTTACTATCCTCCTTGCACAAATATTATCACCTTTTGGGGGTGAATCGGGTGGCTTATATGCTATAGATTCTAGTTTGGGTCTCCATTCATTTGTATCATCTATGTCCGTGCAAGCGTGATTGAGGCGTATAGCCCCATAGAGCATCTTAGGACAAGCAGTCACATAAACATAATTGAGACTGTGAAGCCCTACTTTGTGTTAGATGTGAGCCGAGTATAAGCTCAAATAACATCTAACTCCTGAGGCTTTGGCCCCAAAGAGTAAATTTTATAAACATGAGTTGGAGTGGTGTGGCTCACACCTCATTCTCATGCAGGTAGTTCCCAGGATATTTTTACCTCAACCAATAGGCCCATCTAAAGTTCAAAAAGCAGTAAAAAGGATTGGCAACTTTGAGTCTAGATTTCTGATTCTTCACGAGGAAGAAGAACATACTCTTATATCCATGTCATTTTCTCCTATCAAACATGCAAAACAAGGTTCTTTCCCACGAATTTCTATTCAAAAATTAATTTGATATTTGAGTTTCTGATTTTCCATGAAGGAAAAGAGCATACTTCTATAATCAATTTAAGAATTGGAGAAAAAATCAATTTAAGTGCCTAAAAAAATCACTAATCAAGCATAAAGTTTGATCAATTTTTGCAAAGGCAACTTGCATTTACACTTGTTAGTAGTTTTGTGTGTTTTACTCCAATTATTTGACCAAGCTATCTTTGGCATGCGTCCTACAAAAACTTGTTAAGCTATTTCAAATGATAAAATCACAAAAAACACAACAAGTTAGCTGATTAGTATTCAATTGTTCTAAGAAATAGAATGTAATTTTTGCTCTTAGGTTTCTAGATGATGAAACCGTAACCCCAGATGTGGTTTCCCAAAAATGATGAAAGAAATACCCCAAATGACCAAAGCGCCCAGAAATGATGAAAGATTCACCTAAAATGACTAAAGTTCATGGAAACGATGAAATAAATACCAAAAAAGACTGAAGGCAGAAGTTATACCTCTCAAAAATGTTGTAATAAAGTCGAAAAATGATGAAAGGATCCCCAGAAATGATGAAAGGACTCCCAAATATGATGGAAGATGTAGACATCTAAAATCATCCTTATATTAATTTAATTAATATTCACATAGCATTATAATTAATTATAATTAATTATATTTGTTATATTCTTCTATCTATTTAATTAAATTTATTTAATTAAATATGATTCACCCTCTTTAGTATTTAAATTTAATTTAAATACCATCCCCCTTTAATGTATTAAATCTTATTGATATACATTTCCCTCATTAATCCCTTTTAAAGAAATTTTAATTTATTTATTCCTTCACATGAGTTCATTCTACTAAACCATAATTAATCTAAATCTAATTTGGATTAAACTAATTTGAACCTAGATCCTACCCTACCTTGCATCACTCTCACCAAATAGACCTACTCACTAATTAACTAAGGTTAATTAGGCTAATTTATTGATTCCTACAGAAATTAGTCTTAATTATTTGCTCGCACATGTGTGAGCAAATTTCTAAAAATTGTCTTTTCCAAATAATCATTATTTGGTGCCAACAAGGTTTCTTACACCTATGATGACACCCTCTTACACTTTCTAAAAGTGTTTCATTGGAGCAAAACTCTTACACCTCTTACAAGATCCTTCACATGTGTACTTTAAGTACACCTTGACCCATCACATCAAAAGTTGCTCACACATGTGTGAACAAAGTGGGCCTCTTGCATGACTTATGTGTCCCTCATGTGGCACCTATGTGGATGAAACATGAGCTCCACCTCATCCAAGCCCTCTCTCTCCTCCAAAAAATCTATAAATAAAGGCCATTTTAAAGAGAAATTCATCTCTCATTTTATGCATTGTTATCATGCTAGTTTAGTGCTAGAATTTAGAGTGATTTTTCATGTTCATGTTTTTAGATAATCTAGAAATCACATCTTAGGCATAATGGTGAATGAATCTAGTTCTTAGTTTCATTTTGATCTTGCATAGCATATTAGCATAGTTTGCATCTTCATTATTGTCATTTGATGAAGGCTTGCGACAAGTTCCTCATACTTGTGCTTGTGCTTTTTAATTGTTTCCATTAGCTTGCATTATATTTTCCATCCATCAAATCTAGTGGGATTATGATTTTGTGTTGGGAGAGCACACCCACAATTCTCTTAGAGAAAATCAACAAGGCTTGGGTGCACTTGTTTGGCTCATCGGAGGTTGTGATGGATCTCTTGTTGTTTTTGGTAGTATGCTTCTTAGACATGTTTAATGTAGCTTATTGATTATATATTTCTAATGTTTTCATGTCTGAGTGTGCTCCCAATAGGTTAGATTTTATCACATACAGAAGGTTCCTGGGAACGATGGAAGATTCACTGGAAATGCTTTTTTACACTATTTTCTGCTGAATTTGTAGAATAGAGAGCGTAATTCTCAAAATTGAGGGCCAATGCCCCATGGTGGGCACCAAAATATGATGTGTAAAATGTGTCTGCAATCAAGCTACACACAACCACTCAATAAGACATTAGATTAGCATGTTAGTAACAAAATCGAATCAAATTGAAACAAATAACATGACAAATGTGTCCCATTTCTTCCTGCATAGAAGATCCACATGAATTTAGTAATTTACTCTTAGTTTAAGCATGAATTCATAGTGAATTGACAATCTAATGATGGAAGATTCAAATTACAATGCCTAAAATGCATCTATAATTGCTCAATTATGCTCCATTAGTTCTTAAATGTATGAAGTTGAAATAATTAAATTGAAGAACATGAACTAGATTATTCCTAGAATGAATTCAACATTAGTTAGCTACTTGAATGCACTATTATCCTATGAAATGAGCTTAGAATGGTTGTCTTTTATAGATTTTCCTTGGAGGGAAAAGGGAAATTCAAATTCAAATTTGAATTTGATAGTTGAGATTCACGCGTGAGGAAGGGTTGGGATTAATCCCTTGAGTGATCCATGCGATTCCTTATCATTGGTTAATGAGTTGACTTTGAGGCCAATGTGAGGGAATATAAATGTTTGAATTTGTAGATGCTTAAAATCGTCCCTCGTAACATTATAATTAATTGTAATTAATTATATTTGTTATATTCTTCCACTTATTTAATTAAATTTATTTAATTAAATTAAGTTCACTATTCTAAATTATTTAAATTTAATTTAAATACTTGTCTTCTTAATGTATTAAATTTTATTTAACACTTCCCCACATTAAATTTTCCTTTAAATAAATTTACAATTTATTTATCCCTTCACATGCTAAATTCTTCTAAACCACAATTAGTCTAAATCTAATTTGGATTAATTTAAATCTAAACCTAGATCCTACCCTATCTCACATCACTCTCAACAAATAAGCCTAGTCACTAATTAACTAAGGTTAATTAGGCTAATTTTAGAATTCCTACACCCATTAGTCCTAATTATTTGCTCACATGTGTGAGCAATTTTTCAAAATTTGACTTTTCAAATAGTTCTAATTTGGTGCCAACAAGGTTTCTTACAACCTTGATGACACTTTCTTACGCTTTCCAAAAGTGTTCATTGGACAAAAACTATGACACCTCTTACACATCTATGAAAATATCTCTTACATGTGTACTTCAAGTACATATTGACCCATCACATCTCAATTTGCTCACATATGTGTGAGAAAACTTGGCCTCTTGGATGGCTTATGCGTCTCTCATGTGGCACCTATGTGGATGCCACATGTTCTCCACCTCACCCAAGCCCTCCAAAATCTTATAAATCGGAGCCTTACCAAGAGTAAATCACTCAATATTTTGTATGAATTGTTATCATGTTAGTATTGATCTAGGATTTCATAGTTTATTTTAATGCTTCTTAGTTCATTGTTGAATCTAGAAATCACATGCTAGATTAATGATGAATGAATCTTAGTTTGGTTTTTCATATCATTCTAGTTTAGTTTTGTATCTTCATCTTCATCATTTGGTGAAGGCTTGAGACAAGTTCATCATACTTTTTCTTGAGCTCTTTATCACATTCATTAGTTTGCATTGTAGATTTCAATCCATAGAAAGCAATAAATTAAGTGGGATTAATACATTGTGTTTGGAGAGCACACCTACAACACTCTCTAAGAGAAAATCAACAAGGCTTGGGTGCCCTTGTTTGGCTCATCAGAGGTTGTGAAGGAAATATTTTATTTTGAGTACATTTTTGATATGTTAATGTAGGTTAAATGATTTATATCTCTAATGTTTGCATGTCTAAGCTTTCTCCCAATAGGTAGGTTTTCATCACATACATTTTGGCATGCCCATTGGGACCTACGTCCCTGAAATTCAAATATTTTTTCCAAATTTTAGCATAGTTCTGGAAATCATCATGCAAAGTTGTCTCCTCCTTGGAATGGTCATCTATATTGAATGGTCATCTATGCAGATTGTCGTCTCTGCCAAGAGACTGTCATCTCCACTTTGGTTGACTAACTTTTGTTTTTAAGTGGTTGTAAATTGATTTCTGACACATTTTAGCTTTTTAACTCTCAGGTTTCTTACAGGACATCACTTTTACAGAGTTAAATGCTGCTAACATTTTTCAAAATATTAATATTTAACCACAGTTAATTAACTCTAATTTTTTTTTTGTCATTTGTGCAGGTTTACCATCATCTCCACAGATTATCGTTTGTGCCTAGATTCTGTCATCTGTGCTACTCAAAAACTATGTTGTCAGGTATGACTTTTTTAGTTTTGCATAAACTATTGTCTGCACATATTCTTGAACCATCTGTGCCTACAGATGGTCATCTACACAAATTATCATCTACGTGTAGAGACTACTTTCTATGCTTTGTGTCAGAATATTTTCACTTTTTAGCAAGTTTTGTGTTACTAATTTCATCTGAGTTTTGCAGCACCTTGATTATGAAGATCATCTTTTGAAACTACTAAGATTTTGTGTTGCAAGACATTAAAAGAAGAAAAACATTGAACTATTCATATGTTGTTCTTGTAGGTTTCCTAGGAGATACAAACAAACATAGTGTTTTCTTTAATTTATTTTCTTAGGCACTTTAAAAAGCGTTCACTTGTAGTGTTTTGTTAAAGTGAAAGGGGAGTATACTCTTGTCTTTTATGAGACAATCTGAAACCTAGAATCACTTGATATTTAACTTAGAAATTAACTTTGGGAAAGAACAATGTGTTTGGTGTGTTTGGGAGAAAATGACATTGGGTAGGAGAGTATGCTCTTTTCCCCTTGTGGGAAAATAAAAAATCTAGACTCCTCTCATCTCCAATCCATGCTCTTCATTTGATCCTTTATCTAGGTCTGCCAGTTGAGAAAAAAATCTCCTGGGAATGGACCATGTGACAACAAGGTGTAATCCCACCACTCCAACTCACATTAATTTTTTTTACTTATTGGGGTTAAAGCCTCAGAATTTGGATAGCATTTGAGCTTATACTCGGCTCACACCTAGCACAAAGTAGGGTCACAAGGTCTCAATCACGTTTACGTGACTGCTTGTGCCACGATGCTTTGTGGGGCTATATTCCTTGATCGCACTTGTGCAGACACAAAGGACATATTTGAATGGAGACCCTTACTAAGAACTGTTAAAGTAGAAGCCTACCCAGTTCACCCCCAGAAGCTTGATAATGTTTGTGCAAAGATGATAGTAACATCCTTAAGATCACTTGCACATTCAAGCCACCTTGAGCATTTGGAGTTGGCTAATATGCCATCATGACTAGAGCCATTGTGTGCTTGGTGATGACCATATTATAATTATCTCTTGTATGTGTGCCTATGTTTGTGGGTAAATATTTTCAAGCTAAGCCAAATTCTATAAGTAGGTTGTGCTTGAAGTGTTTTCAAAACATTGGTAACTTGAACAAACATGAACTTCTTGTTCGATAATTTATCACAATTGTGTGTATCCCTCAAGGTTTCTTTGTCCCTTATTGGATTTTTTTCAAGACATACGATTGTTATTTTGTATTTTGAATGATTGAAATTGGTTCTTTCCATCAAACAAATCAGCTAAAAATTAGACTGAAAGACTTCATTGATCAAATTTCACAAAAAATGCTCTGGATCACAAATAGTCATCTCCGCTTTCAAATTGTCATCTCTGTTTGCAAACTTTCATCTCCAACTTGGAATAGTCATCTCCATAGATTTTCATCTATGTTTGAGAATGGTCATCTCTGCCTGAAAATAGTGAGCTATTAGGTTGTGTAAAAACATTCAAAAGTTGATTTCTCAGAAGCTCCTAAAATCACTTGTCATGAAACATTCATTTACCTGGTTAAAATTGGTATTTCTCTCCATGGGATATGACTGACTTGGGAAAACACAAGAAATTTAAGCTTCTGGTTCCCCATGTTTATAGAGAAAACAAAGAAGCTGCTAGAAAAGTCAGAGAATATCAACATATCAATAAATATATTCAACAAGAGATCAAAGACTTTGATAAATTTGACGCTATCATCTACAATTGTAAAATTTCTTGAGTCATGTCAAAAAATCATACAAATCATTCCTTGATCCATTTTGAGCAATACAATTAGATAAACCTCATTTTCAAGTCAATCCACCACTTCCTCATCATAAAAAATGTGATCATTCCCTTCTTGGAGAAAACAAAATCAATCAATCTTGGACTTAATCAAATCAAATCCAATCTTTCACTCCTTCATCATCATTAGGTTAAAATATCCTAATCAAACATGTTTCAGACCTTCATCTCTAGTAAAGACATTATTGCTTGTAGAACATCAGTCTGTCTCAAGCAATAAAAATTCATTGATCATCTTATTTTGCTTGGGATCACAAGTCAACCACCAAGTAGGAGAAGACATCATCTAAATCAGCCCCTTGTAT
The DNA here is from genome assembly GCA_018584345.1 of Thuja plicata. Taxonomy (NCBI): domain Eukaryota; kingdom Viridiplantae; phylum Streptophyta; class Pinopsida; order Cupressales; family Cupressaceae; genus Thuja; species Thuja plicata. The sequence continues at coordinate 3,134,651 of MU225682.1, read as the reverse complement.
TTACATGATCATAAGGTCTTGTCTCACCTAGGTTTTCATCCGAAAACCTTTAAATCCAATTCAAATCCAATAAAATCAATCTTAATCAATTCAATCTAACCCATAAAAATCAATCAAATTCAATCAAATCCAAATGCTTCCTCCTAGATCCATCCTTCATCACCAATCAAATTTTTCATCTTTCATCTTTCATCTCTTATCTTTCAAAGGTCACCATTGTATGGTAGTTACTCAATCCCAAGCTAAAAACATGAGGCACACACATTTAAACACCAATCATGATGATGAGAATCATTTTTCCCATCCCTTCTTCCAGGGAGAAGAAGTACATGTTGAGGACATAACCAATGTTCCTGAGGAGAATGAATTAGTCGATCAAGATGAGAGATCTACCCAAGTAAATGATTTCCTTAGTGATCCATATAACCTAGAGATGGTTGAAAAGGCCATTAACCAAAAGGTGGAGATATTTCCATGAATCTTATAAGAATGGGGTCACAGTACCCGCCAATTTTGATGAAAAACTACTTGTCAGCAATATCATCAAGGCTACAATATATGGAAACATGGCCTCAACCTCAAATACAACATCATCAAATGACAAAGGAAATGCCACTTCTAGTGGGCCTTCTACATCAATCCTTGCATCTGCTTCACAACCAACATTTCCATTAATAGGGGAAAAAATTCAACAAATCCTTAGTGTCTTTCCGGCCAACATCACTTCACATAATAGAACTCATACCACAACTAATTCTACTACTGATGCTAGTACTAGTGTTTTAAATATAGAGAACACTTTCATCCCCTTGTCCACACAAATAGTCTCATCATCTCCATTCACATTCTCATCATCCCCGCTGAAGACATCTACTCAAGAAACATCCTGAGCTTATCATTATAATCCTCGTCCTATAGTTGGCATGACCTCAATAGGCTTTTAATCCTCACAACTAATAGGTGGACAATCTTTCAGACCACAATTCACACGTCACAATGCCCTTGATTTTGATCGATAATTCAATGACCTCAAAAACCTTGTACATAGCTTACAAAATGGAGGGAATAAATAATTCTATTTTGAAGACATATGTCCCTACTTATTTGACAAATCAATCACCATGAAACTATTTCCTCCAAATTTTGAGTTCGCTAAGTTTGAGAAATATAAAGGGGAATCATTTCCACTCCAACATTTCAAAGAATTCTACATCACGTTCCAAGAGGTCACCTACAATGAAAATTACCTAAAAAGACTCTTTACTAAGAGTCTTGGTGGTCTCTCTTTGGAGTGGTTCATGGCACTCCCTCATGGTTCTATATCAACATTCTCTGATCTCGCAGAAAAATTTGTTGGTCATTATTCCTACAACATTGAACATCAAGCATCATTGAGTGACCTATGGAATACTAAGAAAAGGAATAGATAAACCTTTGTTAGCTTCTTACAATGATGGAGACACATTATGAATCACATGCCTTGGAAGATACCTGATAATCATTTGATTGATATCTTTACTAAGAACTTGGTATCCAAAATGTCATTCCAAGTGAAAATGGCTTCTCTTGACACTTTTGAAGCTCTTGTTAAAAATGGGAAAAATACTGAAGATGGAATTTTGCAAAAAGGTGTCATTAAACATTATACACCTTCTGCTAACAATGATCAACCAAAGTTTTGGAGCAAGAAAAAAGGAGTTGTCAATGATAGAGTGACCGATGCCAAACACGTCCAAAATATCCAGTCATCTAATCAAAATATTCAGAATAATCACAATAATAATAACAACAACAATAACAATTAGAACAATTTGTCACAACAACAACCTCACAATCAGTCCTTCTTATTCCCTCACAACAACAACAACAATAACAACAACAACAATAATAATAATAACAATAATACCATACAACACCAATAATTTACTTCTCTCACAAAACCACTAGATGTGGTATTTCAATGATTAGTGGATCAAGGCATGATGGTATGTCCTAACACTCGACCGTTTGATGAATATCAACCCAATCCTGCTTGGTATAAAGATAACAAATACTGTGATTATCATCACATCAAGGGACACGATACCAAGAAGTGCATGAAATTGAGACACTTTGTTCAAGACCTCAAAGATGATGGAAAAATTGAGGTTGAAGGAAAAAAGCCACCATCATCAAATGCCAAATTGAAAGTATAAAATGAACCATTTCCCAAACACAATCAAAACAATGCATCCAACGCTATTCCTTATGACTATTCCATGAACACCATCACAGACAATGATCCCACATGTGGAAGTTTAGAGGAAAATGATATCTTCAGTTTTGATTCTCTTTGTGGATGTATTTAAGAATATGAGAATCACATGAACACCCTTACTCTTAATATTCCAGTTGCAATGCTACTACACAAAAACCAAGAGTTACTATCCAGGCTGCAAGTAATCCATCAAATTCTCCAAATCCATCGCCTTCACCATCCACAACTATACAACCTACTTCATGCTATGATTTATTTTCCTAGTTAGGAAAGATGCCTACACAAATATCTATCCTTGAGCTTCTTTGAACATCCCCCATCTAAAAATAAGTCCTTGAAAATGATCTTAATGAGTCTCGTGTCCTTGAAAACATTAACGCATCCAAATTCTAAGTTATGATTAGAAATTTAGCTGCACAAGAGCATTTGGTCTTCACAGACAAAGATTTCTGAGGCCCAGACCTCCATCATAATAAATCCCTTCATATTGAAGCCAAAATTAACTCCACTAAAATAAAATGGGTCCTTATAGATGGTAGATCTGGCCTTAATTTGTGTACATTGAAAATGATAAAAAATATTGATCTTTCTGAAGACCTTCTTGATGTAAATAAAAAGAATCATAACAAAATCCTATGATGATAGAGAAAGGAAGAGAAAAGGCTTGATAAAACTCCCTTTACAAGTGGGCCCAACCCTGATTAATTTTTTTTTCATGTGATTAATCTAGATCTGTCATATAATATCTTATTGGGATGACCATATATACATGCTTGTCGGCTCCTGCATGTTTTCAGGTTACGACCAATAGTCGTCGACTTCCAATAGTTGACCTCCTTATTTTGATAAATCTTCATTTTTTCTGATAGTAATTCTGATAGCTATTACTAAGATATTTGACATCATTGACAAAACTCATCATAATGCCAATGATTTCCAATAATCTTCCCCTTTGAAATTGATGGCAAAAACTTTGTCATATATCAATACTTTGTACATGTTGATATACTTCCCCTTAGATATTGGTGTAGGAGGACCTAATGAGAATCCAAAGTATAGGATGAAGACACCATGGAAGCATGGAGAATATGTGAAACCATGGAAGGAAAATCAAATCAATTTCAATGTACTAGAGCCCATAATGATGTATAAGGGCAATGAATGTAATAGATGGATGTAATGTCCTGAAGGTCCTGATAAGGACCTTAGGACTAAAAACTTGAAAATAATGACAATATAGTGGCTAAGGGGATTAGAAGAGTATATGAATGATTTATGAATAATTTGGAATCCATAAGTGTTAGTGATTTTCAAATTAAAATGAAATCAAGTCATTTTCCTAAGTTTTGAAATTCAAATTTTCAAAAAGTAATGGCTAGTTGAAAAAATGGTGGGAAAATGATTTTTAAGAAATTAATGGCTTAAAAAAGTCATGTAACCGATCCAAATCGGTTGGGGGATTTTTTATGGAGTCTATAAGGAGGAATGTAACCATTTTATGACAAGAGAGTTGCCTATAGTACAGACTGTTATTGAAAAGTGCAATAAAACTCAGGATTTGTGATAATTTTCATACTTTCCTTGCATGTTATGGACTCATAAGCATTCCATTGGTATTTATAAATGCTTGAAGACATCCATACTATATTTTAATACATATTTGAATTCTTTTAAGTCTTTTTTTTAGTCTTAATCCTTTTTGGTTGACTGTTCTTTTTTAAATCATTATTGTTCCTCTTAACAGTTTGGTTTTGTGAAAGGATGTGACCATTCCATGAATGTTTTCTATCTATTTCTAATGTAATGGTCCTAATTTAACATGTATCATATGATCCTAACATAATATTTTGTAGATGAGTTAAATTAAGAGGGTGATCACTATGTTTGTGAGTGAAAACTCGAAGGAATTGCTTGGACTGGAGCAACAACCAACAATTTTCCTTAAGGAGGACCATATATGATGTTGTGGGTTGTATTAGAATGAAAATTACATAGTTAATCCATCAGTGGTTAGTTTCATAAGAATTGGGAAGTGGGAGATTTATAAAGCCCTAGTTTTAAGGGTTGTTTGAAGCCAAATTGGGGGTTTCATGGTTGCAAGGGTCTAAGGGACAAATTGGTTGAATATTCCTTGCATTGGGATCATTTGTGAAGAATTTTGAGAGTCTAGGGGTTTGGGAGTAAGATCCTTTTGTACTTTCTTTGTAAATGCATGCTTTTAGCCCTCTCTTGAAACATGGTACAATCAAGTTTAGGGGCAGTTGGTCCAAAGCAATAACAAAAAAGATTTTGTTATGTTTTGTAAGGGGATAATGGGTATCTGGAAAGGTATCTAGTTCAGAGATTTGTTTGGATAAATTGGGAGTTAAGTGTCAAGTTAGGTAATTGTTGGGCTACAAGGAGCCTAAGCCTAATAGGAGTGTTTCATAAGTTGTGAGTGTTGGGTGGGGATATAGACCATATGAATGATCAATCCTTGTTGTGAATAGCCTAAGAAATATTGGAAATGAGTTGAGTAATTGAGAGGGGAGGTGTGAATCAATCACCATAAAAACAAATCCAAGTCCCTTAGATGTCTTAAATAATCTTATCACTGTTACTCGGTTAACATAGATATTTTGTTGTCACTTGGTTAACAAAGTAAATCTTAAGATATTAACTATGATTATCCTTTAGTGATTAAACGTAGAAACATAAATTATAAAGTAAATATCATTTACACAGATAATACCAAGATTTAACGTGGAAACCCGATATGGGAAAAACCAGCAATTGCAACTAGTCACTATTTTTCACGCTTCTGAAGTGAGCCATGTTAGGATCCAACCCTATTAAAGGTTAGAATAACACACTGATAGGTGTGACCCTGTTAGAGGATTTAATCACCATGTAAGGAGTGACCTTATTAGAGGTCTTCAAACACTTCAATATAGAAATGTCACCTTGTGAGAGGATTTACAAAAGACAGTTAAGTCTACTCTATTAAGAGATTTAGATCACTGCTACAATTGTTAGAGAGTAACAATGGATTGACCTATTTTAAGAAGAAACTATCTTTGCTGATTCAGATCTCTGCTCTGGCTTTAAACACTTGATCCTCACTGATCAAATATTCTATTGCAGCTCTGCATGTTCTGTCCTCAATTAGAATCTTATCTGATTTTGCCTCCACACTTCATATAAAAACTTATTCTCATTCACACATTCAATCCAAACTTGACCTTGTATATATATGATAAGCCTTGCCAAGTCAGCCTAAATAACCTTCCAAATAATCAATAAAACTTAAGTTTGTCAGCTACATATAACCAATTAAACATAAATTGTAAACTATTGTTAGTCAACTGACACTAAATATCTAACTCAGTTAATACTGTAATCTTTCAATGCCCGACCAACACTATAATGCCTGAGTGAACTCGGTTAGAACTGAAAATCACTTTGGTCTTCTTTAATGCCCAAGTGAACTTGGCATAAACTAAATGTGCTTGGTTTGGGTATAGACATTTGTGTAACATCACTACATTTGTGTAAACATCAATGACAATACATAATTAAATAATTGTCATCAACAATCTCCCTCTTTGGCATTGATGGAAACACAACATGTCATAATACAAAGAATTATAGAGCAAAAACATAAAGATAAAAATAATTTATTAATGTCCTTAGCTTCATTCTGATTCTCATCCAAAAAATCCCGCTGTCTTCACAATCTCTCAAGAAACTCTCCCTCTTACATGAATCACTATTTCTAATAAATTTTCTCCCTCTGTCATCAATAATGTTCTTTCATTCAACAATTTCTTTTGGCATGACATCAATAAACTCTCCCTCTTTGACAACCAATGCAAAAGACACTATCCAATGAATTGTAGTGTACCTGATGTACCGATTCATATGCAATAAGCTCTGACAATCTGCATCAACATGTTAAATCTGTTTTGTAGCTTGGTTGATGCATCACTAATCTATGTTTTAGTGAGCTTCAGTTAGAGGAATCACCCCTAGCTTTCCTCTAAGATACAAAAATGCATCCCTAGGTAAAAATTTTATGAATATTTCTGCAATTTGCAAACCATATTCCTTTTGTTAGGATCTACAAAACCTTTAGGTTGCTCAATATAGACTTCCTCTTCTAGAATTCCATTTAAGAATGCAGATTTTACATCCATTTTATATACCTTGAATCCTTTATGTGCAACATATGCCAGAAGAGTTATGACTCCTTCAAGTCTTGCAATAGGAGCAAAAGTTTATCCATAATCAATACCCTCTTCTTGAGCATATCCTTTACATACTAATCTTGCTTTGTTTCTGGAAACTTCACCTTTTTCATTCATCTTGTTTCTGAAAACCCACTTAGTACCAATCACATTCTTATCTTTTGGTCTAGGTACAAGAGGCTAGGTTTTGTTCTTTTCTATCTGCTCAATCTCTTCATTCATTGCTTCTATGCAACTTTCATCATTCAATTCATCTTTAATAGTTCTAGGTTCAATTTCACTAAGCAAACATGTACCTTTGATTTTGTTCCTTGTCATTGTACCTTATATCTAATCTCCAATTATTTTCTCAAGTGCATGATGCCTTCTGACATACTTTGCAAGTATAGGCTCCTTCCTCTTTGATTCTAGGCTTGCTCCACTATGTTCACCATGCTCAAATATTATGTTTTGTTCTTCTGTCTGATACTCGGGTTCCACTGTCTGAGACTCGGGTGCCTCTGTCTGTGACTCGAGTGCCTCTGCCTGTGACTCAGTTTCAAATTTTAAGACTCGGTTCCCTCTGTCTATGACTCAGTTTCAATAGTTAGAGGAACCCGAGCTTCTACCGACTCAGTAATATTTTGTTTACTTATGTAAGGCCGACTTAAGAATAAGATTATGTTATTAATTTGTATTTGGCCGACCTTGTGAAATGTAAAATGTAATTATGGACG
>MU225682.1:3094587-3107173 GCA_018584345.1 Thuja plicata | reverse complement strand
AGACCAGATTGAAAAGAACAAGACATGGACAGTAGTACTGAGGCCTGACAACAAAAATGTAATTGGTACTAAGTGGGTATTCAGAAACAAGCTGAATGAACATGGAGAGGTAACAAGGAATAAAGAAAGACTGGTATGCAAAGGTTATGGACAAGAGGAAGGAATTGACTATGGAGAGACATTCACCCCAGTTGCAAGATTGGAAGGTGTAATAACTCTACTTGCATATGCAGCCTACAAAGGATTTAAAGTTTATCAAATGGATGTAAAGTCAACATTTCTAAATGGGATATTAGAAGAGGAAGTATATATTGAACAAGCTAATGGATTTGTTGACCCAAGCAAGAGGAACATGGTTTGCAAACTGCACAAGGCATTATATGGACTGAAACAAGCACCCAGAGCATGGTATGAAAGATTGTACAATTATCTGATAAAGATTGTATTTGCAAGAACAAATGACAACAACAATCTATATTTGAAGACAGAGCAAGGTATAGGAATTTTATTGGCCAAAATTTTTGTTGATGACATCATATTCAGTGGACAAGATATGATATGCAAATCCTTTGCAAAAGAGATGCAAACTAAATTTTAAATGTCTATGTTTGGTGAGATAAAATTCTTTGTTGGTTTAAAAATACATCAAATGAAGAATGGTTTCTATATTACTCAATCAAAATATGTCAAGGATATATTGAAAACTTTTGGTATGGAAGATTCAAAACTAGTGAGTACACCCATGGCTACTAGACAGAAGCTGACAAAGAATGATGATCCAAAAGAGACATATCTAATGGCAGTGAAAAGAATTCTGAGATATTTGAAAGGTACAGAAGATTATGTCCTATATTACAAAAGGAATGACAAGTTTGAACTCAAAGTCTATACTGATTCTGACTGGGATGGTAATGTGGATGATAGAAAAAGCACCACAAGAGGAGAATTTATTTTGGGGAAAAGATTAGTTTCCTAGACAAGCAAGAAATAGAATTGCACCTCACAATATACAGCTAAAGCCGAGTATGTGGCAGCAACAATTAATTGTTCAAACATTGTGTGGTTGAAGATAATGCTGAAAGGTATGAAGGAGGAGAGCACATAACCAGTTGTCATATATTTTGATAACACGAGTGCCATTAATATTTCTAAAAATCATGTAATGCACTCTAAGACAAAGAATATAGCTATCAAGTATCATTACTTGAGGGAGCTAGTTCAGAAGAAGGAAGTGAGACTGGAATATGTGAACACTAAGGAATAGTTGGCACACATATTTACAAAATAATTGCCCAAGGATTCTCATGAGAATCTAAGAGGTAAATTGGGGGTGATTCCCCTAGTAGAGTCTAACTAGTTCTGAATGGCACTGTTGCATCAAATGTTTTAATCAGAACACTTGACACATTGATGCATAGTGAGTCACATTTTTAGGATGCTGCCTAAAAACTGTGAAGTAGAAGACAAGAATAGAAAAGAAGATTAGTCATAAAAAAATATTACAGGAACAACATGATACAAAGATTAGAACAAGATGAATCTGCATAATGAAGATGTCAACATCTTTGGCATTGTTGTCAAAGAGGGAGATTATTGCTAAAACAAATTATTGATAAAAACATATACAAGGGAGATATTACTGAAAGAGGGAGCTGAACAAACACAGAAAGTTATCAGTGTGATTACAGACATAGAGGGATTAATATTTTATAGATGAGAATCAGAATGAAGCTAAAGAAATTAATGAAGATCTATTCATATCAAGGAACACACACACTTTTTGGATTGTATGGTAGCTTTGGTTGGAAATTATTGTTTTACAATTTAGTGTTGCCATCAATACCAAAGAGGGAGATTGTTGGAAAGATTGCTATAATATAGACAATTGTTATTTTGTCATTGATGTCAAACCTTAACTGGTGAGACTATTGTTGTATTTTTGAGTACCTTATCTATTGATTGATGAAGATTTGAAGAATAAGATAACAAGAAGACCAAGGAAATGGTTGAGTTATGAGTATACACTAGGGTACTTGATCATTTGGCACTTTGGAAAAGTGATATGTTGTTTATCTTTCACTGATAGTTCACTGGAAGGTCGATGCTGAGAAAAGAAAAGTCGATGCCAAGCAAAGAGAAAGGTGATTCCAAGCAAAGCAAAGATGATGTCGAGTGCCAGTGAAATGCTGAGGGAGACAGAGAAAGCCGAGCAATAGTGTTTTAGTAATTGATAAGATTTGAGATCTTTGGCTGACATAGTTGATTTTATTGGGATATGTATTGTTAATTAAGATTGGTCCACACTCATTTAATGCATGGGAAACCATTATTAGCACATGGATTCAATGTTTAATTAATGACTATATTGGAGAAGTAAATTAAATGTAATGATGAAAAGATCCATTGGATCTAACCTAACCTAAGATCTACGATCTTGATTAAGCAGAAAAAGATCTATCTAACCTAGATGAAGAGGTATAATATAACCTACTAAGGTTATTGCTATGTATCCAAGTGTAAGGAGAAGTTGTATGTAAGAGTATTGCATGGTTAATTGACTGATTGACAAGACCTAGCAGAGAAGGCTGAACAGAGAAGCATAGAGATTGCTTGATGGATTTCCAAGAAGATTTGATGTTTGAGATGAAAATGGAGGCCACTCAGTGAATTAGCATTAGAGCTGAAATTGGATTTGGATTTGCAAAGTAAGTTGTATGTATCAGATCACACCTGCTGATTAATTTCTAACCATTGTATCAGTTCAAATCCTTTAACTAGGTTGACCTAACAGTCATTGTATAAATACTTTGAACAAGGTGACATTCAGATTGGAATGTTCTAAGTCCTCTAACAAGGCCACTCCTGAAAGGGTGATTAAATCCTTTAACTAGGTCACATTTGACAGTGTATTTTGTAACCTTTAACAGGGCTGGCTCCTAATAGAGCTCACTTCAAAGGACTGAAATTTTGGTAGCATGTTACTGGTGGTTTTTCCCATATTGGGTTTCCACGCTAAATCATGGTGTCAAAATGTGTGAATGTTTATGTTGTGTTTTACTGTTAAGTTTCTGTAATCTTATTTCATTAGTATATTAAACTACACACTTTTGGTGTTTATTGCTGCCGAGCAGATCTGAGTTGTTAAAATTGTATAAAGTTTTATATGGGCACATCTGGACTTGAGGATAACTGATTCACCCCCCTTCTTAGTTATTATAAATTAATTCTAATAGTTCCATATCTCTTTACCATTGTATCCTTTGGTTGTTTCAAAATTTATTTTGTACATCCAATTATGTCTTTTTCTGTAACCTCATAACCAAATGTTGGAACCAAAGACATTCTTGGTTCCACAAGTTGGATTCTGCAAGTGTCAGTGTCTACTAGAAAACAAATTGAGTCTCTATACTTCTCTACTACCAATGGTGGTATCCAATAACATTATTGAATTTTTATTTGAAATTATTTGAAGTATCCCCATATTATCTTATTGAATTAATCTCCTAATTTCTCAATATAATTATTAATTTGGTAAATTACTTATTGGTTTGTACTCCAATTCACTTCACCTATACCCATAAATAAATTCATAATATAAAAGTATATACAAACAAGTAGTGATCCAAACTTAACCTCTTATTTTTTATGCTTCTTCAGTGTTTTCATGTTGGAAAATAGATGGTTTCTCACCATGTATGATAAATCATAATTCTTTCCTAATTTGGCTATCTCATAGGCTGCATACATAGCACTACTTGGTATGTTGTTTGGTCGACTAGACTGGTAGAGTTTGTATCCAATGATCATTGTTGCAAACTATGTTTCTAATTCCTTGATCTTGTCTTCTCTCATTGCTCTCCCATCCTTATATATTTCAGTTAATTTTATCAGCTCATCCATATTTCTTAGTCATAGGTTGCATTCTTATCCTTTATCCGGTAAGCTAGTGACCATATGAATCAGGTCCTTTATGATTATGACTGGCTTGTATCCATCTAACCACAAAAATTCATTGTGTACATGGCTCAAAACATATATGATCCAATATTGATTGAAAAATTTGGGCATGAATACCATGTGTGTTAATCCTTTCAACTCCAAATACTTATTTGTTGATGGCAATTATTCAATTATGTATTGTCATTGATGTTTACACAAGTATAGTGATGTTTACACAAATGTCTAATCCTATCCGAGCATAGTCAGTTCATGCCAAGCACTCTTGGGCATTGAAGATGACCAAAGTGATTTCTAGTTCTAACCGAGTTCACTCGGGCATTATAGTGTTGGTTGGGCATTGAAGGATTTCAGTGTTGACCGAGTTAAAAAGTTAGTATCAGCCGACTAACAACACTTTATATTTTATGGAGAATTGATTGTATGAAGATGAAAACATGAGTTTTATTATTTATTTGAAATGATATCAAGGCTGACTTTACAAGGATTATCATATATATATATATAAGGTCAAGTTTGGATCAAAGGGAGAGAGTGTGTGAGTGGAAGTGTGTAAGTGATATGAAGAGTGAAGGTGAAATCAGATGGGATTCTAATTGAGAACATAACATAGACGACTACAAAAAAATATATGATCAGTCAGGATCAAGTATTTAATCAAGAATAGAGATCTAAATCATCAAAGACAATTTCTTATCAAAATATGTCAATCCATTGTTACTCACTAACAATTGTAGCAGTGATCAAAATCTCTTAACAGAGTAGACTTAACAGTCTTTTGTAAATCCTCTCACAAGGTGACATTTCTACATTGAAGTGTTAGAAGACCTTTAACAAGGCCATTCCTTAGAGGGTGATTAAATCCTCTAATAGGGTCACACCTAATAGTGTGTTATTGTAACATTTAACAAGGTTAGCTCCTAACAGGGCTCACTTCAGAAGAGTGAAAAATAGTGACTAGTTGCTATTGGTGGTTTTTCCCATATTGGGTTTCCACGTTAAATCTTGGTGTTATCTATGTACATTTCATTTGATTTATGGCTTATGTTTCTGCAATAAATTACTAAAGGATAATCACAGTTAATATCTTAAGATTTGCTATGTTAACCGAGTGACAGTGAAATATCTATGTTAATCGAGCACCAATGCTAGATTTGTTTAAGACATCTAAGGGACTTGGATTTTTTTTTGTGGTAACTAATTCACCCCTCCCCTCTCAGTTACTCAACTCATTTCCAACAATTGGTACTAGAGCACCAAGTGCTTATAGGGAAGGTTTAAAGGGCTAAGCTAAAGATCAGAGATGTCTTACAGAAGGGAGATCCCCAAGCTCAATAAGGACAACTTCGCTGCATGACAAGATCTGATGAGGCTACATCTATCTACTATTGGAGATACTGGTTTGCAATTATTGGATCACAAATATGTGGAACCACCAAGATCAGATGGTGGAAATGAAGCATCATAACATAATTATGATTGATATAGCCTTTGCACTTAGCTATTCTGATTTTGACGAAGTCAAGGACTTCCCTACTACCTTTGATATGTGGATAAAACTGCATGATATTTATGGAGGAGATGCAAATGCAAAGATATCCAAAGCAGAAATTCTCAGAGGTCAGTTTGATATGATGAAAATGAAAGAAGGAGAAAACATTACAAAATATAGTGAAAGAATCAAGAAAAGTGTTAGTGCAATCAGAGCTGCTAGCGGAACAATTAAAGACAAAAAAATAGTCAACAAGGTATAAAGAAATTTACATCCTATCTATGCAATTAGAGTTTCAACTATTCAAGAGATGAGATGTAGTGATTACATAACTCTAGATGGATTGATTGGAAGATTGTCAGCTTTTGAGTTGGATAACTTTGACAATTATTCTCCTAATCCTAGCAATCTTGAGTCAACATTCAAAGCTAAATTAAACCTTGGAAAGATGAAAGGAAAATAGATTGACAGTGATAGTGATGATGATTTTGATGATGAGTATCTGGAAATCATTGAAAAATTACTTGCAAGGAGAGTTGCAAAAGGAAAAGGACAATACAAAGGAAGAATACCATTGATTTAATTTTCATGTGATGAGGTTGGCCACATTGTTGCTAAGTGTCCAAACAAGGAAGACAAAGGTGAGAGAAATTTCAACAAGTAAAAGGGAAAGAAAGATTACAAAAGCTACAAGGACAAAGGTAAGAAATCTTGTTATATTGCTAAAGATTCTAATAGTGATGAAGATGAAGATGAAATGGTGTACATTGCTATTAAGGATGAGTCAGATAGTGAAGATAATGAAAATACTGCACTATACTCTCATATTAGTAAGATTGACACTTAGATAATTAATAATGGTTGTTCTCACCACATGACTAGTGATAAAGCCAAATTTGAACATCTTGAGCACTATAATGGTGGGAGTGTTAGTTTTGGGAATGATGAAGCCTTCTATGTGAAAGGTAAAGGTTGTATTGCTCTTACTGAAGGAATCAAATGTGAAAATGCTTATTGGGTTGAAGGACTAAGGCGTAATCTACTAAGTGTGGCATAGTTGAATAACATTGGTTTCAAGGTAGAATTCATGAATGGAAAGGCCAAGCTCCTGGATGGTAGATGAAACCTAGTTGGAACTGGCATGCAAATAAAAGGTAATCTATTTTATCTTGACCTCAATGAAATTTCATGTTTTATTGCACAAGTAGAATAAAGCTGGTTATGGCATAAAAGTTTATGTCATGTGAACTTTGATAACCTGATCAACATAAGCAAGAATAGAAGAGTAAGAGGTATTCATGTTTTGAGGAAACCTAAAATAGCAATACGCAAACAATGTAAAATTGGGAAGATGGGCAAAACAAGCTTCAAGAGAAATAACTACAACACAGAAGAAATCTTGGAATTGGTACATATTGACTTATGTGGACCAATTGGAACAACAAGTTACATAGGTGAGAAGTAATTCATTCTATTTGTTGATGACCACTCCAGAATGATGACTATCATGTTTCTCAAAGAAAAATCAGAAGTTCAAATGGTACCTATCCAGAGTTGAAAAATAAACATGAAAGAAACTTAAATTCCTAAGATCTGATAGAGGAGGAGAATTTATTTCTAATGAATTCAATGAATTCTACAAAGAAAGAGTTATCAAGAGACAAGTATTTGGCCTAAGTACACCACTATAGAATGGTATTGCAAAAAGAAGGAACATATCCATTATGGATTTTGCAAGAACCTTGATGATTGAAAAGGATGTTGCTACCAAATACTGGAAGGAAGCCATCAACACTGCAATTCACACCTTGAACCAAGTTCAACTAAAGAAAGGTACTGAGAAGACACCTTTTGAATTATGGTATGGCTACAAACCTAATGTTCATTATTTTAAAGTATTTGGAAGTAAATGCTACATCTTGAAGGAAGCAGGAAATGGAAAATTTGATGTAAAAGGTGATGAAGCTATATTCCTAGGCTACTCCAACATTGGCAAAGCATATAAATGTTTAAATCTTACTACTCATAAAGTCATAGAAAGTGTGCATGTAAAGATCAATGAGTTTGCAGAGAGAAATGAAGAACAAAGAAGTAAAGAGCCTTAAGACTACAAAAAATTTGTGTGTTATGAACCTAATACTATACCTAAGATGCAAGAAATGGTGATTGGACAACAATCATGTCAACCACTAAATTCATCATCACAAACCTTGTTGCAACATGTGCAACCAGTGATGCTAACTAAAGAAACCAAGTCACAAATAGAGGGAACTGAATCTCAGACTGAAGAAATTGAGTCGTAGACAGAGGCACCTGAGTCACAGACATAGGTACCCAAGTCACAAATAGATACACCTAAGTCTTAGATAGTGGAACCTGAGCATCAGATAGAAGAACATGACAGAATATTTGAGCATGGTGAACATAGTGGAGAAAGCCCAGAATTGAAGAGGAAGGATACTGTACTTAAAAAATATGTTAGAAGGCATTATGCACCTGAACAAATAATTGGAGATCAGACAGAAGGTGTAATGACAAGGAACAAAATAAAAGGTACATGTTTACTTAGTGAAATTGAACCTAGAATTGTTAGAGATGCATTGAATGATGAAAGCTGGATCAAAGCAATGAATGAAGAGATTGAGCATATAGAAAAGTACAAAACCTAGACTCTTGTACCTAGACCAAAAGACAAGAATGTGATAGGTACTAAGTGGGTTTTTAGAAACAAGATGAATAAGAAAGGTGAAGTTTCTAGAAACAAAGCTAGATTAGTATGTAAAGGATATGCTCAAGAAGAGGATATTGACTATGGAGAAACTTTTTCTCTTGTTGCAAGACTTGAAGGAGTCAGAACTCTTCTGGCATATGTTGCACATAAAGGATTCAAGGTATATCAAATGGATATAAAATCTTCATTCTTGAATGGAATTTTAGAAGAGGAAGTCTATATTGAGCAACCTGAAGGCTTTGTAGATCCTAACAAAAGGAATATGGTTTGTAAACTGCACAAAGCATTGTATGGACTAAAGCAAGCTTCGAGAGCCTAGTATGAAATATTTCATGGTTACTTGATAAGTATTGGATTTTAGAGAACTAATAATAACAATAGCTTGTACATCAAAGAAGGACCTTAGAACAAGATACTATAAGCAGAAATATTTGTTGATGACATATTGTTTACTGGATATGATGATCTATGCAAAGTATTCTCTGAAGCTATGAGTAAGGAATTTGAGATGTCTATGTTTGGTGAAATCAAATCCTTTGTTGGCTTACAAGTTTAATAGATGGAGGATGGTATCTACATTACTCACTCTAAATACATAAAAGAGGTACTAAAGAAATTTGGGATGGAAGATTCTAGACCAGTTGGAACACCCATGCCTACTGGACATAAGCTATCTAAGGATGATGATTAAAAAGAGGTAAATCAAACTACCTATAGATCCATGACTGGAAAACTTCAATATGTTGTTCACACTAGACCTGATATTGCATTGGCAGTCAGTATTGTTACAAGGTTTTTAGTTAATCCCAGAGATAATTATTTAATGGATATCAAAAGGATTCTGAGATACCTTAAGCGTACTAAAGATTATGGATTATGGTATAAGAAAGGAGGAAACTTTGATTTGAAGAATTTTACTGATGCTGATTGGGCAGGAAGTGTCGATGAAAAAAAGAGCACAAGTGGTGGAGCACTATTTCTTGGAAAGAGGTTAGACTCCTGTACAAGCAAGAAACAAAACTACATTTCTCAATCTACATCAGAAGTAGAATATGTTTCTGCAACAATAAATTATTCAAACATCATATGGTTCAAATAGATGTTATCAGGAATGAAGGTGGAAATCAAAGAACCTATCATTATCTATTGTGATGACACCAGTGCTATTAACATCTCTAAGAACCCTTTGATTCATACTAAGACTAAACATATTGCAATTAATTATCATTTCTTGAGGGAATTGGTTCAGGACAAAGAAGTAAGATTGGAATATGTGAATAGTAAAGAAAAAAATACAGACATATTCACAAAACCACTACCTAAGGATGCATTTTTGTATCTTATAGGAAAGCTAGGGGTGATTCCCCTAACTGAGGCTCACTAAAACATAGTTTAGTGATGCACCAACCGAGCTATAGAATAGATTTAACATGTTGATGTGGTTATTTAGAGCTTATTGCATATGAATCAGTACAAACATGTACATTATAACATCATTAGATATGTCAATTGGTATCTTTGGCATTGGTTTTCAAAGAGGGAGAGATTAATATATGTCATAATTATTAGTGATGGAGGGTCATAAAGATTACTGATGGAGAGAAAGATTACAAAGGGAGAACTTTATCAGAGAATAGAGATTAATGCAAGAGGGAGACATCTGTATTTCAGACAGAGGGAGTTTTTGGATAAGAATAAGAATGAAGTTAAGGACATTAATAAAATTTCATTCTTATGTCTGTTTCTCTATAATTATTTTTATTATGACATGTTGTGTTTCCATCAATGCCAAAGAGGGAGATTATTGATGACAATTATTAAATTGTGTATTGTCATTGATGTTTACACAAGTATAGTGATGTTTACACAAATGTCTAATCTTATCTGAGTATAGTCAGTTCATGCCAAGCACTCTCAAGCATTTAAGATGACCAAAGTGATTTCTATTTCTAACCGAATTCACTCGGGCATTACAATGTTGGTTGGGGATTGAAGGATTTCAGTGTTGACCAAGTTAAAAAGTTAGTATCAGCCGACTAACAACAGTTTATATTTTATGGATAATTGATTGTATGAAGCTGACAAACATGAGTTTTATTATTTATTTGCAAGGATATCAAGGCCGACTTGACAAGGCTTATCATATATATATAAGTTCAAGTTTGGATCAAAGGGAAAGAGTGTGTGAGTGGAAGTGTATAAGTGATATGAATAGTGAAGGCAAAACCAGATGGGATTCTAATTGAGAACAGAACATAGAGGACTGCAAAATAATATCCGATCAGTGAGGATCAAGTATTTAATCTAGAACAAAGATAGGAATCAGCAAATATAGTTGCTTATCAAAATAGTTCAATCCATTGTTACTCTCTAACAATTGTAGCAGCGATCAAAATCTCTTAATAGAGTAGACTTAACAGTATTTTGTAAATCCTCTCACAAGGTGACATTTCTACATTGAAGTGTTAGAAGACCTCTAACTAGGCCACTCCTTACAGGGTGATTAAATCCTCTAATAGGGTCACACCTAATAGTGTGTTATTGTTACCTTTAATAGGGTTGGCTCCTAACATGGCTCACTTCAGAAGAGTAAAAAATAGTGACTAGTTTCTATTGGTGGTTTTTCCTATATTGGGTTTCCACATTAAATCTCGGTGTTATCTATTTACATTTCATTTTCTTTATGGATTATGTTTCTGAAATAAATTACTAAAGGATAATCACAGTTAATATCTTAAGACTTTATATGTTAACTGAGTGACAATGAAATATCTATGTTAACCGAGCAACAGTGCTAAATTTGTTTAAGACATCTAAGGGACTTGGATTTGTTTTTGTGGTAACTGATTCACCCCTCCCCT
Organism: Thuja plicata; assembly: GCA_018584345.1. Taxonomy (NCBI): domain Eukaryota; kingdom Viridiplantae; phylum Streptophyta; class Pinopsida; order Cupressales; family Cupressaceae; genus Thuja; species Thuja plicata. The sequence goes on along the minus strand of MU225682.1, from coordinate 3,096,132 downwards.
CTTAATTACTCAACTCATTTCCAACATTATTCTCATCCTTCAATACATTATTTTCACATAACTCATCATAGTAAATCTTCTTTATCTCTGCATCATCCAACTCAATAATTTTGTTGTGAATAAATGTTCTTATGTCTTCAATCAATATTACCCTCCGTGGTAACTATTATGATGAATAAATGTTCTTATGTCTTCAATCAAAATTACCCTCTGTGGTAAAGCCAATATTCCTCCAAGTTCATTGATGTCATTATATCATTTCCAATCATTATTGTGAGTGCATTGAAAAATTTCATCGATGCCTCATGATTTCCTAAACTATTCCAAAATCATTGGAATTGATCAAAAATCTATTAATTGTGAAGACTTAGGATAAGAATGAATAAATATGATTTATTCATAAATAATAGGGACAAACCTTAGGTTATTCATCCCAAGAGGATAGATTAGTGAATTATTGATCAAATTGAAGGTATTAATGTACAATTGAATTGATTTTGATAATATTGATAGAATTAGGATAGGTTCGAGGCATTGATGATTCTAGAATAGTTTAGGAAATCACGAGGCATCAATGAAATTTGACAATGCGCTCGCAATAATAATTGGAAATTATATAATGGCATTAATGGACTTGGATGACGCCAGAGGATAAATAAAGATAAGGAAACATTGATGAACTTGGACAATGCTCTTGAAATGTGAAAATGACAGCGAAGCATCGATGAACTTTATGTTGGAGATTTGATTCTGAGCAGTTGATTGATTGTATGTTTGTCATTGACGACAACATATAATACACAATAGTAATTATGTATGTACTTATCAGAATGATGATATGAAGACTTGTGTGGATAGATACATGTTGTTGACATGTTTATTATGTTATGTTCATACATGCAGATCCAAATATGATGTTTCAGTAAAGTTATGTAATTCTGTTATTGGCAGTTATAGTTCTGGAAGTGTAACTGTTTAGGGCCGACGTATATCACGTGTTTCTTGAGTTGCACCTATCTTTTATATATGCATGTGTATATTAATGTTTAGTTATGAGTTGATGATATTCATCTAAAGGTGCCAAATGTGTTTCAAGAAGATTGCAAAGTTAGAGTTAAATTGGTGAGGCCGACTTAGTGAAGCGTCGCGTCTATTTAGTTTACACTTGCGTGGTTCTAATAATGCTTGTGTGCTTAGTAGAGATGACAAGGATGTTATGAAGAGTTTTCTTACAGGTCCCATGATCTCATACTTTGAGGAAGATACTTATAGAAAGTCAAAGGTGACACGCTAAGTGTGAATGATACGAAAAGAGAAGAAAGATGTACAGAGCATATTATCAGAGTTGGTTCATTCATCAAGAGTCTATGTGAAGAAGAAGTGAAAGATTGCAATACACTACAACTGATCAAGGTAGAAGGTCTACTCTACAGTTCATCATCAGATATAGTGCATATCTGTTATACAGAAGGTTGTAGCCTTCACCATCAAGCAGTGAGCTTTTGGATAGTGAGTCCACCACCCCTAACAAGGTTATTTGTAAAA
>MU225682.1:3046529-3070973 GCA_018584345.1 Thuja plicata | reverse complement strand
CTGAAGAGTGGTATCTTGTTGATATAATCAGAAATATAATGACATAACAGTGAAGACCCAATCCACCATTTGAGGTTTACTTGAAATATAGTAAACTATCTAGGTAATACCTGCCTGAGTATGTGGATCTCAAAAACGAAGAAGGATATTATTCAATCCTTAGCAATTAGCCTTTCTCTTGTCAAAAAGGATTTTTCATTCAAGTATAATCAGTATACTGTCATTTTAAGGTTGTGATACAAGAAAAAGTGCTAACAGAAAGGATGTTCAATTTAAGGTTGGAGATCTAGTTATGGTGCATTTGAACAAGGCAAGACTTCAGAAAGGAACACTGCATAAGTTAAAAATGAGGAGAATTGGTCCATGTGTCATTCTTGACAAGTATGGATCCAATGCTTACAAAGTGGAACTACCAGAAGATTTGGGTTTGTCTCTAGTCTTCAATGTTGTAGACTTGGTAATGTATAAATCTCCAATCCCTGATGCTGATAAGAGTCTGAATGAAGTCATATAGGAGGTTGAAGAGCTGCACTTGCCATCTACACCAATCAAACAAGATGAGAGCATACTGGATTCCAGAGTTTATAAGAAGACCAGAATGAAGGAGTATCAAGAATACTTGATCAAATGGATGGGACAATCTAATGTAGATGCAGTATGGATCAAGGAATCTAAATTCAAAAAGTTGGGCATCGACCTCAACTTACTCAATCCAAGGATGGATTGAATTATTTTGTTTAGGGGAGGATGATGCAGGAGCATCTAGTCAATCCTCAAGCCTTAGTAGTTTTGGCTTGTATCTGACCTTAGCCAAGTCAGAGAGGTGTGTTTTCTTAGAGGCCTTAGTAGGTCATGTGGACTAGGTGAGTTAGTGTTAGGACTAAGGTCACCATTTAGTCTTTGTTAGTTATTTTGTTAGTTTAAGTCCTAGTTGGTCTAATATTGGGATTTGGGTCCAAAAATGTGTTCTAGAACAATGAATGTTGTAAAAGATGCCTTAGGGTCATTAAATGGTTTTAGTTCATCGAACTACATATCCTAGAGGTCCTAGATTCTAGTTTGCATAGTTAATGCAAAAGATGCCAAAAGTTGTCATGACAACATTTGCAACTTTTGCAAATGTTGCATGCAACTCGACAACATTGGATCCCATAAATTGCAGGAGTGGGAAATGATTCAAAATGAACTAGAATGGTGGAGAAGGGCATCTAAGACACTCTGAATCTTGAATCCTGAGCTAGAGGTGATTGTAATCAAGTTTTTGGAAAGCAAGAAGAAGAGTTATCTGCATATAGTATATAGTCGACTCATTTTGCATGTGAATGTTGTTATGATGGATTGAATCATGAAAGTTAACTATGGATTCATGTAGTGTGGAATGATACAAGATTTTTATATTTAGTGTGTTAGTATTTTAGAGTTAATCTTCAGTCTGTAGGAAATTATTTTCTAAGTAGACAGTTTGCTGGTCTCTTACAGGCAGTTTTTGCTTTCATGGCTCCCCCATGAAATTCAACCATGGGAATCATAAAAGGTTGAATGGAATGCATAGGGGAGTCTTTTTATATAGTTTAAATAGGAGTAGGAAGTCTGGAAAGGTGTGGAGCTATTTTTAAACTCATTCCCTAAGAGAACTAGGACAGTCCGATTAGGTGCATGAGAGGTTAGAAACCATTGCAGAGACAAGGGAGTGATTTGGGGAACTGAAATAAGTGATTTTAGAGAGTAATTAGGGTCTTATGAGTCCCTAGGATTGATTTCATAGCATGACCAATCCATCTGGATTGATTTGTGGAGAGAAATCAGAAGCTAGCTTGTGAAGAGCTAAAATAGACCTAAAAGCCCTACTTTCTAGGATAGGATTGTACGGAGGATTTGGTGAACTAAAACCTTAGAAATACTTTAGGTCTCCCAAAAGGGTATCTGGATCCAACAATATTTTTGGAGGTTAGGAGTAATTTCTGGAAGTTAATTGAGAAAAAACCTCTGGATAGGGCTAATAGGCCTATTTGGACAGTTTGGAGACAAGTCAAGAACTCGACCATTTTGGGTCTAAAAACTTATGTGTTTGGAGTTTTTTGGGTTTAGGAAGGACATCACAAGTTCCTAAACTACCCTTGTAGCATGAAGAGTATTGGTATGGATAAATATGTAATAGTTTCTTCAAACCCATTGAGAGCATTGAGACAAAACTGAGATAGTTGTCATCCAAGGTGAAAACACAACATTGTAACTCTTTGATAAGAGTTGGGAGGAGTCTTGGAAAGAATTTTCCTTGACTTATGAAGGTCTTAAATTTTAATTGGGAACCTAAATTGGATAGTGACAAGCTAGGTCCTATCTTGGGAGTTGTGTGAGCACACCTAGGAGTTTACTTCTATCATTAACTACACACTTGATCTGCACTAATCAAATATTCTATTGTAGCTTTGTGTGTGTGTGTGTGTGTGTTTGTGTGTGTGTGTGTGTTCAATAATCTCATAGGATTTATCTGATAGAAGCTACAAAAAATCAACACTCCCTCTTAGCTAGGGAGGATAAACACATGATATGATATTACCTCAACGTAATATCAATAATGACATATTTAATAATATGTTTGATTGGAAGATATTCACCATTAAATATCATCTCATGATATCAGGAGTAATGGCCATAGATTATCAAGTCACATGATATTCACCATGTACTTAGAGTAACGACATCAGAATATATATTCGCATGATATTCACCAAGTACTCAAAAAATGTCCATAGGTAATGTGCACATGTATCCTCAGTGATACTTACCACAGGAAAATTCATGGTTTATTTAAGGAACTTAATACACCATGCAAGATATAATCTATCATGATCTATCTCAGACATCATAAGATGTCCATCACAATAGAAGGCCATGACCTTTTTAAGGAACTTAATCCACCATGTAAGATATCATCTATCATGATCTATTTCAAACATCATAAGATGTCTATCACAATAGAAGGTCATGGTTTGTTTAAGGAACTTAATCCACCATGCAAGATATCATCTATCATGATTTGTTTTAGACATCATAAGATGTCTATCTCAATAGAAGGCCATGGTATGTTTAAGAAAATTAATCCACCATGCAAGATATCATCTATCATGATCTATTTCAGACATCATAAGATGTCTATCATAATATAAGGTCAAGTTATTGTAAGATAGTCACCTTCCAATAAATTTTACAAATATAAGTGATAATCATTTTGAAGTCGTCACTTCCTCATAATGTACACAGGGGGAAGGCCCATTAAAAACATGGAGTCACACACATGAAATCCACCATGCCTCACCACAAAGGGTGGAAACAAGGGATTTCACCTCGAACTTTGACTCTCACAGAGAAGAAATCATTGAGAAAATATCAATCTGGTGATCTTTTCATCCAAGGTTGCTTAAGATAATCTATCAGACTTTCTCTAAATCTGATATCAATCTTCTGAGATCCTCATCCAAATTTACCTCTGAAGTTTTAGTCTCCCTCTGAATCTAATATCAATCTTCTTTTCCTATAAGAGAATACCCGGAAAAGATCAAGGCAAATAACTCTTATAGTACGTATAGAAATACACATGAGAGAGAGATATTACAATGAGTAGATAAATGTAATATTCAAGGATAATAAATACTTAGCTGCGCATCAACATCCTTGACACAAGTTTCTTCAATGAAGGTCCATATACATCAAATCAGAAAACACCTTCTCAGATTATTTGAGAGACATCTCCCCTTTGAACCATCTCCCCACTAAGGATGGTTCAAATGGGAATGTAACATTGGTTATTATTCCCCCCCACAATGTAGAATTCCCACTCTTATATCATTGAATAATTATCATGTCTTCTCGTGGAGTGACTTGATTGCTCCAAGAGAGGTGACACTCTATAATTAAGGCTTACTTTCTAGAAAGAGACATCCTTCTTTGAATATGTGCTTCTTTGTTAATGCTTGACCACAATCTCTTTAATGAAAACTGCTACAAGGTCTAACTAATCATTTGTGTATACTTTTTGAATTAGTCATCCTCAACCTCTTACTAAATAATATTTATTTTCTTTAATCAAGTCACTTTATTCAAATATCAATGCGTAAATTATGTCTTCAGTGAATTGTCGCATTCAAGAATGACATAGTTGCCAATATATAATCATTAATGTCTGCTTCTTAACAAATCTGATACAATTCACTTGACCTTATTCTTTGCGCTTGGTGTGGAAAAAATTTTGCAACACAACTTCACTCGCTAGATTTTACATATATCTGTACATAGTCGGTCATAAATGTTGAACCCTACAGTTTCTCTCCAATCTCTCCTGTGAGATTATTTGCAATTCATTTATCACCAACATATCCAAAATGCAAAAAACTCCAACAGTGTATTTGTGAGATATGGTCCCCATACTGAGACTGTATTTTATGAGACAGTCACACATTCACCATCAACAAACTACTCTCTTACATTTGTAGTCTGGATCTAATACCATGTTAAGTTTTAGGATAGCTGTAAATGTAATAGCACTCTGTGTTGTATGTGTTTTCCAAATACAGAAATCTCTCTTTTATTTATATTGAGAATGAGGCTAGGAGAGACATGTCCCTTCATGGGACATGCCTATTCATTATTATGAGATTAATATAATGAAAATTGTTTATGTAACTACACACACACACTCAATATCTCTGAATCATTATTATATTACTTTTTCCTAATACTATTTTAGATATATGTATCTATATATATTATATCTCACATAATATATATATATATATATATTCAATAGTCTCATAGGATTTATTTGATAGAAGCTACAAAACATCAACAATAGCAATGTCCATGAATGTGTGCACCTCTTGAAACATTGACTGATCTTCTTCTAAAAACATTGGATGTATGACCAAGCTTTCCACAGTTGTAACATGTAGGTTTAGTAGTTTTCTTACCATGTGTACCAATAGGTTCCTTTGGCTCTTGTGATTGATTCTCTCTTACCGATATTGATGATTTACCGATTTCAAATTTGTTGTCATCGATATAACCTATGTTGGTTTTGTCTCTTGTTCTTCTTGAATTTTTCAATTGTTCATCTACCTTCTACATGTTTAACTCAAAATTAGTGAGTCTTTCATTAACCTCTTTCTCAACTTTCAGGTTGTTCTTCAAAGTTTCAAATTCCTTTCTCAGATTTTCATTCTCGGTAAGTATCATTCTATTTTTGTCATTTGTACCATGTAGAAATTCATTCACTATGTTGTTCTCCTAATGTAACCATGGAATAATAGAATCTTCATCTCTCATAGATTTGTCAACATTTTATTTTCCAGTTTCAAGGTCTTTCTGGACATCTTCTATTGTTCACATATTTTCCAATGCTTCAGTCATTCTTATGGCTTGACTTTCAAGTTCCTTTTGGGCTTCAGTTAGATGATCTTCCATGACAGTGTTCCTTTCCATAAATTCTTCAAATGTTTCATCAAATTCTTCTGTATTTGTACTATTTTCTAATAGCTCCTCAATGTTATCTAGTTTTATCTAAATTTTTTTTTACAGTTCCTTTCTTTTGGCAAAAGAGTGTCTCAACTTATTCTTTAGATCTTCAACTTGTTCCAAGGATTCATCCAAATCTCTTTCTCTCTCTCTCGATAATCTAAGATCTACTCTCAAGTTGTTAAACTTCCCTCCAGAGAACTAAGATCTAATACCAATTGTTAATTGGAAACATTAGGTACTGAAGGGGGGGGGGGTGAATTAGTATTAACAAAATTCAAACAGTTTTTCTTTTGATTGAAATTTAAACTGTTAAATATTCATCGTTAGTGACTTTAACTGATAGTGTTCATAGTATTACCCATATGTTGTAACTTAAACAAAAATTAAATAATAGTAATACATAATCTAATTTACACATCCATAGCACGTAGATTTTGGTTACACAGAAACCCTTGGTCAAAGGGAAAAACTATGGTGATGATGACACCCACAACTCTTCGCTGCAGAAAAATGTTTTTCTAGTTAGTGCTTACACTATGTCACCTTCCGAGTGACTCACCTGATTAGGAGTCACTGATACATTGCTAAGTGTATCTATAGTCCTATTAAGACTACTATGCTAAGAGATTTAATCTCGCCAATATGACGTTCACCCTATTAAAGGATTTACAAAAATATCACACAAAAATGAACTTATCAGTCTTGTTAGAGACTACCCAGTTAAGGGATTTATAATACCTTGTACAAACTGTTAGGATTTGCAAGTTATCAGTTATCGGTTAATACTGTAGCCATTATCGATTAAAGGAAAAATAGATATCGATATCGGTAAACATAAGAGTATAAGTTTGAGATTGATTGGGAAAAAGTGTGAATTGTTTGAGGTACTGATTCACCCCTCCCCCTCTCAAGTCCCTAACCTAAATCTCTCCAACATAGAGGAGAGGTCGACATATTGAAGAAATAAGTGATGTTGAAGATAAAGTTGAAGAAGAAGCCCAAGAACAACCTGAACTGGATCAAGGAGAAGAAAGGTTTATTAGAGCTCTTACTAGGGTTAATACAAGACCACACTTTAATCCACCTAATTATGATGGTAGATTAGATGCAAATGAGTTGTTGGATTGGATCTCAGCTATGGATAAATACTTTGATTTTGAAGGTAACAATGAAGACAAGAAGGTAAAGTATGCTTGTACAAAGTTAAGAGGTCATGCTTCACTTTGGTGGAATCATTTGGAAAATGATAGGAGGAGTAGAGTGTTGGAATTAATGGGAACTGTGTACTGAGAGGGGAGGGGTGAATCAGTACCTCTAAAAATTTTGTAGCCTTTAATCAATTAACCTTTGTGTAATCAATTGTTTATCCAACCATCTAATCTATATTATCTTGATGTAAGATATATCAATTCAAAAACTTAACATACATGTGAACATTCATAGAAAAATTCATGAAAGCAATTAACACATAACACAAGATATGATATCGGAAAAAACTCCTGTTAGGAAGTAAAAACTACGGTGGGGATGGCACCCACAAAATATTCACTATCTGCAGAATTGAAGGGGTCAGTTAAGGCTTCCAATTTGATCACTTATGATGATCTACCTAGTTAAGAGTATCTGTGGAGACCTTTTAAACTCTACTCGATTAGGAGCTTTAGCAATACTGATTAGTGTCCACTCAGTTAAGAGATTTATAGTTGGACTGTTAAATCCACCTTCCTTGAAAGGATTTTTACACTTTGCTTCACTTGTTAGAATGAAAGAAAATTAAAATTTGACCTGGTATATGCAATCTCCTATTTATGATATAGATCCATTTAAGTTTTCATAAAAAGATATATCACCTAATGTGATTGAATAATACCTCTGATTCTCGGTAGCCTCTGTTCTTGGTTCTGATAACCAAATTCACCTTTTGTTGTTCTGGTTCTTGAAACTTTCAATCTGATCCATAGATGTGCTTGTAGGCTTCATTCACCCTCTCTTATATATTCACACCATGTATAATGAATTATTTCATCATCTATTTATAAGATGGATTAACTTCATTAAGTTTCACGAAAAACAATGTTAACTCTAAGATTAGGTTTACAACTTTTTACCTTGATCTCCTAGTCTATGTGTTTTAAATCAGTTAGACTAATTAAAGCACTTAGATTCATGTTTCTTGTCCCTAAAGAAATGGTTTTAAAAACAAATCAAGATTCTATAAATAGAACATGACTATTTTATTTGATGTGGAAGTCAGATCCACTTTTTGTGGGCTGCAACTAAATTTTAGTTTCTAATGGTCGGTTATGCTCTGAAATCAGTTGACTGTCTTTTAGGTTTTACTATATATCCTGCATGTCAGTTTCCTCTATTGGGTTCCTCTTTATCCTTTCCACTTTACAATTTTGGGTTACACACAAAATTGTGTTGTCAGTTTTATTTACACTTAGCCTTTTTCGATGATCTCTCGTATCTTCATTTTTGGTTTACTCTTTATCCTGTCTTTCGGTGAATGCTTACCAAAAGTATTTTTTGTATACTAATGGATAAATAATGTCATCAATCTCCCCCTTTTACATTAGTATCAAAAACTGATATGTGCAAAATACTAACAAAATGTTAAGTATGTACAACATATATAATCCTTAGTCATTTCATGACTCCCCCTATGTATATGTCGGTATCATTATTTTCACCTTTTTCGATAGTACTATATAGTTTCCTGTCTATACATATCATATATTTCCATCTGTATAATATAGTACTACATATCATTTTTCCCCTTTTTTGTTATTAAGGGCAAAGGTTTATACCTTATAGCTTATCAAAAATGTGAGAGTGTGAAGACTTCATGTCTTCCATCATTTTCTCCCATTGTTCCTTTAGGTTCTCTAGAGCCACGTGCTCGAGTATGATCTTGTAATGCATATCATAGATGTTTTCTACTATAGACATCTTAGGGGTTGCTATCAGTTGCCTTGCTAAACTGATATGTTGTTGAAGTGGTGTTAGATTTGGTAGAAGTTGAATTTGGAGCTCGGTGACTTCTTCCTTGAATTGAGTCTCTGCTTCCCATAGTTCTTGCCTTAACTGTTTGATCTCAATAATATTTTCATAATGAAACTTAGTTGCATTGTCTCCATTGGTTAAGATTTTAGAACTATTAGCTAGATCAGAATCTAACTTTGCTATATTTTCACTATGCTCATTAGTGAAATTTTCAAGTGTGCTAAGTTGTTGAATCAAGGAAATAGCTTCAGAAATAATAGGATCCAATTCATTAATGAATTCTAAAAGCTTTACCTTGTTAACTTCCATGTCTTGGCTGATGTTCTCAATAATTTTTTACTGGTACTTCTTCTCTGATCTCTCTTCTATTGCCTTCTCCACATTAATGTTCTGTGTTGTAATCGCTTCGGTGAGAGTGTCTAGTTGATCAAGTATTGGCTTATTCTGATCAACATCAACATTAGGTACAATTTGGTGCAATATGTCCCTTGTTGTTTCCAGTACCATGGAGTCTCGGTGTTGTTTCCTCAGCTTCTCCTATAATGCCTTTCTTTGTAATATTTCATCGTATTCTTTTAATGCTTCATAATCAAGTGTAGTTGGGTCACATTTGGGTATTTCAATGATTTTGTCTAAAGTGATTTCCAACTTATTCTTCTTGGATTTCTTCTTCTTCTTTTGAGTTGCACTTGAATGTAGTACCATTTCCAGTTTCTTGGCTTTGTCAGTTGTGCTTGATGAAGTTACTTGTGGTGCTTCTTTTTGCTACTTTGTTTCAGTGTCAGCTTGTCGGTTTTCTTTAGATGTCTCCACATTAACCTTTACATTTTCAGTAGAAACATTTTTGGTATCCTTAGGAGTGCCTTCTTTCAGTTTTTCTCCTTCATCGATTTCCTTATGCACTTCATCTATCTTCTTCTATGCATCCTTCTCTATTGTGTCTCCATCTTCTTTTTTTATGTATCCTTCTATAACCTTGTCTATTTCGGTTACAATATGAGTATATTTGATGTCATTCTGACCATTGATGTTGTCTTTCTTTCCCTCTTCCCCTGCATCCTTGGGAATGCTTGACTCTTTGTTTGGTGACTTGTCTTTTTCTTGCAGAATATTGATGACTTGTATCAATATTAACATGTTGCCTAGAATGTTCACCTATGCAGTATCAAATGTTGTGTCCTACTCATCAGTTGTGTCCTTGGTAACATTGACATCTTCATCTTTCTTTACTTCCTCTACTGGATCATCGGTAATGTCAATGATTGTGTTATCCACAATGTTGTCCTTTGTGGTGTCAGGCCATGTTTCATCTGCAACATCCATATTTTTGTTGTCAGTTGTGTCTTGTTCTTCCTTGTCTAACTCAACTAATGTGTCATCTTATACATCTTTGATTAATATCCATTCTTGAGTTGTCTTATTAAAATCTTTCTATTGTTGGTATTTCTCGAGGCTAGCCTCCTTAATAGGTCTATTCATTATTTTACTCCATTTCTTGTGACTTTCTTGTTCAAGCTCTATAAGCTTCCCCTTAAGAAATTTGTAGGCTCTCAACTTGCGTGAGAACTCCCTTTTATGTTTCTCCATCATCTCATCAATTTCTTCCTTCTTAGATTTAGAAGGCATGAGAGTAACAAGTACTCTTTCCCTTATCTCCTTTTCATTCTTTAATGCAAATGTCCATCTAGCATATAGTCTGTCCAAGAGTTCCCTTGGTACATTATTACCTTCAAACTTAATTGGTACATATTTGAACTTGTACATTTCCGCAATGATGGCATCTTAAATTTTGTTCTGATCTTCTGGATTCAGTTTTAACCATCTTATAATCTTAGAATCTATGATAGATCCTAAATTTGCAATAGATTTGCATACCTCATCAATGCTTTCTAGAGATTTAACCTTTTTCCTCTACACCTTCATCTTGCTCGGTGTCCTCAATGTCTTCTCTTGTTCTGATGAGCTTCCTTATTCTTTTGTTTGGCCCTCTTTTCGGTGTGGCCGATTTCCTCTTGTATGTTCTAACTTTTCCTTTCTTCAAAGGTGAAGGACTTGAATCATTTGTTGTTTGGCTTCTTTTCCTAGATGCAGTTGTGGTTCTTAGCTTCTTTTCTAGTGGAGGAGATGGTGAATCTGACTCAGTGGCCTTAGAGTGATTCTTTTCTTCAGCTTCACTGATAGGTAGCTGTCCTTCAGTTCCATCCTCATGTTTAGCTTGTTCTTCCTTTTCGATTTCCTCCATTGCCGACAATATTTTCTTTAGGTTCTTGACCATTTTTTCCTTCATTCTATCTATTTTCTTTACAACTAGGCCAATTTTTATTTTTGATTTTGCCTCCTCATAATTTCCAAACGTAGGTTATTTCTTATCTAATGGTTCATTTTTCAATGCATCAATTTCTTTAGATGCTTGATCAATATTTATCTCATATTCTAATGGTTGTAGCCATGTTGTCCTTGGTACAAAAAGCTTGATATAAGTGTGGTCGGTGTCAACCATAAAACATATTTCATCTTTAAATTTCTCAATGAATTTCTTAGGGATCCTTACCCTCTTCTACATTTGGTCTTTGAATACAGTAAAGTATTCATCCATGATGGTTTCAAAATTGTCTCCCAGTGAGGTTATGTATTCACTAATTTGCATGGTGACCAGTTTTGTGGTATCCCATTTGACATCTCCTACTGATGGAAATGTTTCTTGAAAGTAGAATAAAATGCACATGATAAGTGAGCCAAATTTACATGTGTTTGTCTTTGCATTCCTTATAGTCTTCAAATTCTCTTCTAACTGGCTTAGTAGAAGTTTAGATAAATCTAACTAAGTTCCCTTCTTCACAATCTTGTATGTTGTGTCTACTGCACCAGATGCTATGTTGTTCATCATGCTAGCTTGAAATAATTTGTAGCCTAGGACACATGCTCCTAATTTCATCTCATGATTGGTAATAGTTGATACCTTCAATCCTTTGCCATCCCATTTGGCTCCTATGTTCTTTTCAATCTCAGCCTTTGGTGAGTGCTTTAATGATTTAACCTTTTCAGTTATAGGGTAACTGGTGACTGCATGGATAACATCTCGTGTTATCATCTTCGGTTCATCAAGCCATAGTTTGTGATTGTGCATTTAGCTCAATACTAACTGAATCCACTCGGTTTTGAATGCCTTCAGGAACATTAGGGAATTAGTGAGCCCTTTCACCTCTATGTGTTTGTGTTCTTATTTTAAGGATCCATCTTCATTACATAGCTTCGTATAATCTTGTTATACCTCCAAATCACCAATTTCTGCAATCTTGCAGTGGATGTAAGCTTGCACGTCTTTGATGAGAAAAACCCTAGCTGGTATTCATGAGAATGCTCCAGAATTGTCGGGTTGTGAGGAAACCTTAGGGTGAATCTTGTAGTGTGGTTCCTCACATGCAAAATTCTTAATGAGCTTAAACTCATCCTTCTTGGTGTTCTTCGATTTGACTATTCTTGAAGTTGTGGCCATTTTTTAGATTTAGGGCTTTCTGAGAAATGCGTAAAATAGAGTTGTCGGTTGTTGTAGAACTTACTGTTTACACCTGTAGTGATTTTTGATCTGCTTGGAGTGTTGGTGGTTGAGTTGATGTCGCTCTATGATCCTGTCATTGTTTGCACAAAACTTGCTCTTGTCGCTTTGCTCTGGTCGTGGTGAACAATGAGACCCTTCCATCGCCCTTTTATATTTGTTTTCCCTAAAAGGTGAGTCATTAATGCTTACCAAATCCTCGGTGTGTGAAGACAAAGTTTGTCAGTTAAGACATTAACTTCTTTCTTCACTGACAACGTGACATTTTAGGGTGGTCATTTAACTCTTCACTTTTACCGACGGATTTTGGTGTTGCAAACAAATTTTTCACTTTGCTTGGTTACCGACGAGTCTTAGTCTACACTGGCAACTTTGCTTTCTCATGTTGACCGACACTTCTCATTAAGTGTAGGTAGTTTCAGCTTTGAGCGTATACTGACATATTTTGGTATGTATTACCCAATAGCATATTTATCATAGATTTTAAAAAGTAATACCATGATGCATATTTATGTATGCTAATTTGGCATTTCTTCAACATATTATGGAACTGATGTAAATAATACATAGTGTAATGCAGTTCCATACTTACTTGATCTTCTTAGGTGGGGGTGGTGATGTCACCAGATCCATTAGATGGGGTGTCACCATTTGCATTGCTCGGTCCAGCTTCATCATTGTTTGAAGCTCTTCTCCACATTTTGTCTCTTGCACTCCAGATGTCTTCAATGGTGTTTCCATTGGGATATGTATTGGTTTCTGTCATTCGGTCTCTGTAGTCTTTCTTGAGATGACCAACTTTATGACATTGTAAGCATGCCATTCTAGGGTTAGTCCAACCTCTAAACTTTCTTTTCCACTGTCTCATACAGTTTGCAACAATGTGAGAAAATCTTCCACATGTTGTACAATTTGTCCAAGTGTTGTAATCCCATACATACTGGTTACCGACTCTTTTTGGTTGATAGGGAGTTTCTTGACCTTTAGGTTTCCATGCTTATCTTTTATTTTTCTAGCATTTAAGAGTTGTGTGCCCATTCATTTTGCAAGTAGGATAGTATTTGTCCATTTAGGTTTCCTTCTTTGGTTGTTTCATCTCAGACGTACATTCATAAGCTTTATGTCCTTTCTTGTTACATTTATAACAAAATCCTATGAATGAAGATATGGATTTAGGAATACCTTTCATTTTTCCTCTGCATACATTTGATGTGTGGCCTTTCTTTCCATAGTGATTGCATGTCAGCTTTCTTGGTCTTGGATTTGCATAGACATTCTTTGGATCAACTTGATTTGATGATTCTCCATTCTCAGTAAAACCTAGACCGGTGTTGTTGTTGACTCTTCATTGTCCTTCAAGAAAATCATCCATTTTTTTATTGCTTTCTTTAGCTTTCTTGATAATTTCATTATGCTTCTGAATTCTTATTTCATGTTTCAACTTTTCATTATCATCCCTTAGCTCACCGATAGCTTCTATTCTTTCAATGAGTTCAACATTCTTTTTTTTTTTCCTCTTGACTCGTAAGAATAATCTGATTTGTAATCTCATGGTGATGCTCTGCAATTCTTTTTATTTTAGACTCTTTCTCTTTTAGCTTTTCTATAATCTTTCTTCTATCATTAATAGCTAGTGTTCTTTCTTGTTCAGCTTGTCTAGCATTGTTCATGACATCAATCATTCTTACCATCTGTGTCTCTTGACCAATTTTCAGAGATTTTACTTATCCAGCCAGATGTTGATTAATTTGAGTTAGGCTTGTGATGCTTTCTTCTAATGTATCTGATGCTTTTCTTGTAGTTGATCCTGATGACTCAAAGTAGTCAGGTATCTCTTCCTCATGATAATCTATCTCATTACAGCGAGATGCCATAATCTTTCTTTCATCTAATGATTGGCTCATATCGATTCTAGCTTCTTTATACTAATAGAACATCTGACTTTCTAGCTTCTTATTTTCAATATTCTTGTCAAGTTTGTACTTCTCCATTGTATGATATTTTCTCTTAATCCTTTAATATTTTCCAAAAAAGAGACTTATCTCTGATACCAATTGTTGGAATTAACGGGAAGTGTGTACTAAGAGGGGAGGGGTGAATCAGTACCTCTAAAAAATTTGTATCCTTTAATCAATTAACCTTTGTGTAATCAATTGTTTATCCAACCATCTGATCTATACTATCTTGATGTAAGATATATCAATTCATAAACTTAACATAGATGTGAACATTCATGAAATAAATTGACACATAACACAAGATATGATATCGTAGAAAACTCTTGTTAGGAAGTAAAAACTGCGGTGGGGATGGCACCCACAAAATCTTCACTATCTGCAGATTGGAAGGGGCCAGTTAAGGCTTACAATTTGATCACTTCTGACAATCTACCCGGTTAAGAGTATCTATGGAGACCTATTAAAGTCTACTCAATTAAGAGCTTTAGCAACACTGTTGAGTGTGCACTCTGTTAAGAGATTTATAGTTGGACTGTTAAATCCACCTTCCTTGAAAGGATTTTTACACTTTGCTTCACTTGTTAGAATGAAAGAAAATTACAATTTGACCTGGTATATGCATCTCCTATTGCTGATACAGATCCATTTAAGTTTACATAAAAAGATATATCACCTAATGTGATTTAATAATACCTCTGATTCTTGGTAGCCTCTGTTCTTAGTTCTGATAACCAAATTCACCTTTTGTTGTTTTGGTTCTTGAAACTTTCAATCTGATCCATAGATGTGCTCATAGGCTTCATTAATCCTCTCTTCTATATTCACACCATGTATAATTAATTATTTTATCATCTATTTATAAGATGGATTGACTTCATTAAGTTTCACAAAAAACAATGTTAACTCTAAGATCAGGTTTACAACTTTTTACCTTGATCTCCTAGTCTGTGTTTTAAATCAGTTAGACTGATTAAATCACTTCATTCATGTTTCTTTTCCCTAAAGAAATGGTTTTAAAAAAAAATAAAGATTCTATAAATAGAACATGACTGTTTTATCTGACGTGGAAGTCAGATCCACTTTTTGTGGGCTGCAACTGACTTTCAGTTTCTGACGGTCGGTTATGCTCTAAAATCAGTTGTCTGTCTTTTAGGTTTCACTATATCCTACACATCAGGTTCCTCTTTATCCTTTCCACTTTGCAATTTTAGGTTACACACAAAATTGTGTTGTCGGGTTTTCTTTGTACTTAGCCATTTTTGGTGATCTCTTGTATCTTCATTTTTCGGTTTACTCTTTGTCCTATCTTTCAGTGTATGAATACCGAAAGTGTTGTTTGTATACTAATGGAAAAATAATGTCATCATAGAGGTAAAGAGAAGATCAAATCTTGGGATCAAATGGTGAACAAGATGAAGGCAAATTTATTACCCTCTAATTATCAGGTTAGCTTGATCAAGAGGTTGTATATTTTGAGAAAAAGGATGTTAATGTGAACCAGTACATTGAGGAGTTTTACAAGTCGGATATCGGATTTGGATTTAAGGAGGATGAAGTAGAGAGAATTGCAAGATACCTGAATAGTTTGAGGATGTAAATACAAGAGGATATTAGTATGATCAATATTGGGAATGAGGAAGATGCTTACCAGTATGCTCTAAAGGCTGAAGAAAAGTTAAGTAGAAAACAAGAACAAAGGAAAAGAGGAGGAGATGGAAGATTCTAGAGAGGCAGAGGTGGTAGATCAGTTGGTGACTCTGATAAAGGGAAGATAAAGGAGAAGTATCCTGAAAGGAATTATTATAGAGGTGGATATAGGAATGAGGACTACCGAAGAGATGATAAAAGGGTATTTAAGGGAACTTTTTTCAAGTATGGTGGAGAAGGTCATAGGGCCTTTGAATGCAAACAAGGTGGATTTGAAAAGAGGACTGAAAGTAGCAGAAGGATAGTTCTTATGGAAGAAGAGGGTTCTTCTGAATCATTTTAAAATAATTAGGTTGAAAAGGGAGATACATTTATTATGAGGAGAGCCTTGAACCTTGATGAAAAGATGGATAACCCTTGGAAAAGAAAGAACCTGTTCCAAAATAGATGTCTTTTTGGTGGTAAGGTATGTAAGCTTATTATTGATGGTGTTAGTTCTAATAATTTGGCATCTGAGGAAATGGTAGACAAGTTGCAATTGCAGAGATTGAAACATCGTTAACCCTATGAGATTTCATGATACAAGATGATAAAAAGGTGTTGGTAAGTGAACAATGGTAGGTTAAGATGAAAATAGGGAAATATCATGATGAAGTATTGTAATCACCCAAAAATGGTCTAATGAACTTAGGAGCCCTAATCTGAAATCAAGTGCCATAAGTCCTATCCAAGGAATCAAATTCAAAGTTGATCACAATTATGTAATTAAACTAGATCAATTTAATTACATAATTCATCAAAAATCAAGAATCCAAGATTACTCACCAAGAGGCATTAATTAATCAATTAGTCTTGGTCATTTAAATCAAATAAAAACCAAAAAGAAAATGGCTAAGGAAATTAATTAATAAAAACATTTATATTCCTTCAACTTGCCTCAATAGTGAAATCTCTAACCAATGAGAGACATTCACATGGATCAAAAATGATTCAATCTTGACCATCCCTCATGGATGTATCTCAACCATCCAAATTTGAATTTCAAATTTGACCCTTTTTCCTCCAAGGAAAATCTATATAATGAAGCCATTCAAAGCTCATTTCATATAGATGAATAGTGCATTTTTAGCTAAATAATGTCAATTTCTTGCTAGCTAATCTCGTTCATTTTGTTCTTCATTTGGAATTTGTCAATTTCATGCATTTGATTAACAATGGAGCATAATTCAACAATATTGTATGCATTTTGTTGGATGATATCATTTTTTGGTACTGATCATGTTGTTGATATTCATGTTTTGTCACTGATGTCAACATATATTTCTGTGGAGAAGATAGACTAGTTACCTAACTGACAGAAGTGTACGGACACTGTACGGATGATTCAGAATGATCAAAGGTTGATTTATGAAGAAGGATGTGTTTTGACCTTATTCCTAAGGTCTCTTGGCTTTATGTTTCATATTGCGGATGTTACAGTTGATTTGGTGAAGACCGGTTTCTGGACTATTACTGTGATGTTGGACAGAGCAGGTCTTTGTATTTCAGGTATATCTTTCTGGAAAAGATACTTCAGGTGATGTGAGCTTACTAGTGGATAGAGGACATATTTTGTAATAATGGGTTGAGTTTGATTGGTGTTTAATGACTGGTGATGTCATCTGTGGCATGTATTTGGAAGAAGACCTAATTACTGGTCGACTTTAGACATGTAGCTTGTAAAATGAATTGTGAGCGTGGATTGCAAATTTGGAAGTATAAGTGATGGATTATATTTTATGTTTACTTGTTATAGGTACCATGTCTATCTTAGCAAGGGGTTAAACAATTATTTGTATATTTGAAAGCTTTAATTGACTGACCTAATTAATTATTTGTGTATTAGGAAAGCTTAACTGGCCGACCTAATGAATTTTTGTAAGAGGGTATATATGAGTGATCTTTTATTTTGAAAATAAGGGAGATATTGAAAAGAAAAAGAAGTGAAAGATGCAAGGCTTGTTTGACTGCTGGATGTAGAGCATAATTGATAAGAAGAGAACTGCATTGGAACTGACCAAGCAAAGATAGTTGCTATCAGACAGTTCATTGGATTGTATATTTTCTATATACACTTGTTTGGATTGTGAATCCTTGAGGGTGGATTTAAACTTCTTTGGGAAGTGTGCCTTGGTAGTGAGCCTACTATTTTCTTTAGACTCCTAACAAGGTTTATCTCCTAATAGGGACTATGTACTATAATGTTGTAACAAGCTCCTAATAGGGATAAATCTTTTAACAAGGATACTATACTCTCAGTACATTATTTATGGGTATTAATTCCCATCGATTTTTTACCTTTAACAAGATTTCCTCGACAACAAGTATTGTGTTATGGTGTTTGTATTTACTGTGTTATCATTTACATTTGTAGATTTGGTTTATAAAGTTTAAAGTTTAATAATCTATATCATAACTGATTCACCCCCCTCTCAATTATCTTATGGACTGTTATTCCTAATAATTGGTATCAGATCTTGTGGTCCTTAGAGAGAAATTTTAATAGCTTGAGGTGATCCTGAAGATGACTTACTATAGGAAGGATAGTCCGAAGTTTGATCCTAAAAACTTTGACAGTTGGCAGAACAAGATGAGAACACATTTGCTATGTCTGGGAATTGATTACTGGATGATCACAAAGAAGAATGAAAAGATAGAAACTAAGGATGAATTAGAGAAGGCCAATGAAGATCAAAAGAATTTATTTTCATGTAATATGGTTGCAAGGGAATACTTGATCAGCGCACTTTAAGAAGGAGAATTCACTAAGGTAAAAGACCTGGATTCTGCACATGAGATATGGACAAGATTAGAAGCATTGTATATTGGAGACAATTTTACTAAACAGGAAAGCTACAAAATTGGAACACAAAGATGGAATCACTAAAGATGAGAGAATATGAGAACATTAGGGCATATGGATAGAGAATTACTAAAGTGGTTACTGGTATTATAAACTCAAGAGGTATTTACAGTGAGGAAGAAGTGATTTTGAAGATACTCATATCTTTGAAACCTACATATAGAACCTAAGTACAAGATATAGAGGAGATCATACCTTTGACACCAAACTTCACTAGAGAAATGTTGATTGGAAAGATAATTACATTTTAGGCCACAGAATTGGGAGACATTTTACCTAAAGTTGAGTCAGCATTCAAGGCAACTATGCACAAGAAAAAAAAGACCTTATCTAGAAATGCAAGCACCAATAGTAGTGACCTAAAGGAAGAACTTAGAACCTATTCTTATGAATGGGAACAAATACAGGAAGAAAAAAGAAAGCTAGATGAAGTTGTGGCACTAATTTATAGAAGAGAAAAGCAAGGTAAGGGAAAATTTGAAGGCAAATTACCTTTGAAATATTTTTCATGTAACAAGATTGGTCATTTTGCATCTAGATGTCCTACAAGAGTTCCAAAGCACAAACCTAAGTTTTTCAAATCTAAGTATTCAAAAGACAAGGAATGTTATTATGATAGTGAGGGTATATCTGATGATGATGGTGGTGACTATGATGAAATTGGATTTATTTCTATTAAGGATGATGAACCTATGCATGAAGAAAAATCCTTAATATCCCGAGTTGAAAATAAATATAAATGGGTTATAGAGAGTGGTTGTTCACATCATATGACTAGAGATAAAAAGAAGTTTGTAAGTTTGAAAAGACATGATGGTGGTGTTGTCAGATTTGGTGACAATACTCCTAAGCTTATTATTGGAGTTGGATCTATTTCTTTGGATGGAAAGATTAACACTGACAATGTATTACTTATTGATGGACTTAAGCATAATCTGTTGAGTGTTGGACAGTTGATAGATGAGGGTTATCAATTGAAATTTATTAATGGGAAATGCTCTATCAAAAGTAAAGCAGGAGACTTGATTGCATCTGGTACTAAATCTAGAGGTAATGTATTTGAATTGAACACATCTAAAGCTTCTTGTTTTATTGCAAAGGTTTATGACAGTTGGTTATGGCACATAAGATTTTGTCATGTTAATTTTGATGATAATGTGAAAGAAAGTAAGACTCCTTATGAAATATGGTTTGATCATACACCTACTGTATAATATTTCAAAATATTTGGTAGTAAATGTTATATCAAGAGAGATGATGATATAGGCAAGTTTGATGCTAGAAGTGACGAAGGAATATTTCTTGGTTATTCCACTAAGAGTAAAGCATATAAATGTTTCAATCTAAGATTGAGAAAGCTAATTGAAAGCGCCAATGTGAGGATAGATGAAAATTTTCAGATTCAGGAAAGGATGTATGATTGTGGTCAGATTACAGAAATGAAAGAGGTTACCACTGAACCTGAAGAATCTTTGATGATTGACAATGAGATTGAAGATGAACAAACTGGAGCTACTGAGACACTGAAGAAACCAAGGTATGTTAAGAAGAACCATATTGAAGATCAAATTATTGGGGATACAAATAAAGGTATGATGACTAGATCTAGAGATAGAGATGAGATATGTTTGATTTATCAAGTTGAACCAAAGGTTACTGATGAAGCATGTAGAGATGAATCTTGGACTAAAGATATGGAAGAAGAACTTGAAGAGATAAAGAAAAACAATACTTGGGAATTGGTTCCAAGACCTAAGAAAAAAGATGTGATTTCTACTAAATGGGTTTTCATAAATAAAATGGATGAGGAAGGACTAGTGGTAAGAAATAAGGCAAGAATGGTATGTAAAGGCTATTCAAAATAAGAAGGCATAGAATATGAAGAAACATTTTCTCCTATTGCTAGATTGGAAGCTGTGAGATTATTTATTGCTTATGCTTCACATAAAGACTTTAAGGTTTATCAGATGGATGTGAAGTCAGTATTCTTGAATGGTGATCTAGAAGAAGAAGTTTACATTGAGCAACCTGATGGTTTTCCTTTAACAGATGATGAAAACATGGTTTGTAAGCTGAAGAAAGCATTGTATGGACTGAAACATGCACCAAGAGCATGGTATGCAAGATTGGACGAATACTTACTTCATCTTGGTTTTAGAAAAGGTAATGCAGATAGTAATTTATAATTAAGAATTGATGAAGATGGAATCTTGATTATAGAAGTTTTTGTTTATGATATCATTTTTGGAGGCAATGATAAGATGAGTAAGAAGTTTGCTAAAGAAATGGAAAATGAATTTGAGATGTCAATGATAGGTGAAATGAAATTTTTTCTTGGTTTTCTAATTAATCAAAGCAAGAATGGATTTTTTTTATCTCAGACCAAGTATCTTAAGGAAATGTTGAAGAAATTTTGAATGGAAGACTGTAAACATGTTGGAACACCCATGGTGACTGGACACAAACTAACTAGTAATGATGAAACTCAAAGTGTTGTACAAACTAAGTATAGATCAATGATTGGAGGTCTACAATTCCTAACTGACACTAGATGAGATATTACCAATGTAGTTGGAATTGTGGCTAGATATCAGGCAGATCCTAAAGAGACACAATTTTTTGCTGTGAAAAGAATTTTCAGATATTTGAAAGGGACAGTAGAATATGGACTGTGGTATGAAAAATTAGAAGATTTTACTTTTTAGGCTTATACTGATACCGATTGGGTAGGTAATTTGGATGATAGGAAGAGTACAAGTGGTGGTGCATTTTTCCTTGGAAAAAGATTGGTTTCTTGGTTGAGCAAGAAGTAGAACTGTATTGCTCAATCTACTGCTGAGTCAGAATGTGTTGCTACTGCAATAAACTATACACAAGTTTTTTGGATGAAACAAATGTTGAAATACATTGGAATAATTTTTGAAGAACCAATGGTTATCCATTGTAATAACACTATCACAGTGAATATGTCAAAGAATATTGTAATGCATTCAAAGACTAAACATATTTCTATTAAGTATCATTTCTTGAGGGAGAAGGTAGCAGATAAAGAGATTAAACTTGAGTACATTAGCATAAAGGAATAGATAGAAAATATATTTAATAAACCTTTGCCAAAATATGCTTTTGAATATCTCAAAGGAATTCTTGGGGTGATGGCCCCTCCCAGTGGTATTTAAATGATGCAGATATGCATCAGTCCAGAGGATCTCAGAGCTATATCAGTCTCTGGACTTGATGTATGGATCTACTCCTCAGGGGGAGTGATCGCAGGAGAATACTATGGATTACATTTGGGTGATCTTGCACTTGGTTGATAGATATTAAGATTTGAAAAGCTACACCTTAAAAAAGACAACAGAAGAGTTGTGGCACCCTTTGCCATTGTTGCTAAAGGGGGAAGTAATCTATGTGAAAATACCTACTGTTTTGAGAGATTTGTGTTGAGGATATTGAGAAGATTGTATTGAGAGAGAGTACATTTGGATTGATGCATATGGATTTTCCCATATATTTCCATCAATGCCAAAGGGGGAGATTGTTGGATGATTTCAGTTTTTGGTACTGATCATGCTATTTATATTCATGTTTTGTCACTGATGTCAACATATATTTTAGTGGAGAAGACAGACTAGTTACCTAACTAACAGAAGTGTACATACACTATATGGATGATTCAGAATGATTGAAGTTGGATTTATGTAGAAGGATGTGTTTTGACCTTATTCCTAAGGTCACTTAGCTTTATGTTGCATATTGCAGATGTTACAGTTGATTTGGTGAAGACTGGTTTCTAGACTATAACTGTGATGATGGACAAACCAGGTCTCTGTGTTTCAGGTATGTCTTTCTGGAAAAGATACTTTATGTGATGTGAGCTTACTAGTGGACAACTGACATTTTTTGGAATTATGGGTTGAGTTCTATTGGTTTTTAATGACTGGTGATGTCAGTTGTGGCATATATTCTGAAGAAGATCTAATTGTTGGCCGACTTCAGACATGTAGCATGTAAAATGAATTGTGACTGTGGATTGCAGATCTGGAAGTATAAGTGATGGATTATATTTGATGTTTACTTGTTATAGGTACCATGTGTATCTTAGAAAGGGGCTAAACAATTATTTGTATATTGGAAAGCCTTAATTGACTAACCTAATTAATTATTTGTGTATTAGGAAAGCTTAACTGGCCGACCTAATGAATTATTGTAAGAGGGTATATATGAGTGATATTTTATTTTTAAAAGAAGGGAGAGAGATTGAAAATAAAAAGAAGTGAAAGATGCGAGGCTTGTTTGACTGCTAGATGTAGAGTAGGATTGATAAGAAGAGCACTTCATTGGAACTGACCAAGCAAAGACAGTTTGATAGGGAGAATCTTTAGTAACCTTCTGAGCTTGCTTGAAGCTCTTCTTAGGCCTCTCTTAGGACATCTAGGGCTTCCTCAATCCACCCTCCAACAACTTGGAAATATTTAATTTTTTCCCTCCAACCAAGAGACTACCTATCTTGTTAGATACACCATTCTTGTGTTCCTCAAGAACACTCCTCCTAAATTTCTCCAAGCCCTAATCTTAGTTTTGGATTTGCAAGAGGGCCAAGGCTTCAATAAATTCCATTCTTGGACTAAAAACTATATTTTAAGCCACCAAGTTGATCCATTTCTCCATCGAGTCTTGGATTCCTATCTTTTAGGCCTTGTAGCCTTTTTCCACCAATTAGGCCTCCTAAAAAGTAGGACAACACTTTTTCAGTGAAAAAAATTCAAAGGAACCCCAAATATATTTTGGCAGTCTTCAAGTAAAGCAAAAACACACAAGGATTTTCTAGTTCTCAGGGCTCAGTACTGTCCGTACACCCTATTTCTTGAAAATGGCTTCTTTCTTGTTTTTGGACCAGTTTTAGGTCTTTAGCTTCAAAAATTGGCAAGTTGATGTCTTGGGAACTCCTCCACATTTATGAGTACCTAAATAACATCATTCATTACATTCATGGCCATTTTGGCTCATGCAAACAACCCCCTACACTTTTAAGCTAACTGTTACTTGCTTTTCCTAACCGGGCTCTTCATCTAGCTCGCCTAGGGCAAGTTCTTAAAAATACTTGCATACATTTTTTAGAGCTCATCCTTCCAGATTCTTGAAGCTCCATGGACCTAGTCCCCATCCCCAAGTGGCCATATAGAACCAATGGTGGAAAGTGGGGTTAGGTCCACATCATTGCTTCACAGTCAAAACTGGACATCAAACAGTCCAAAACAAAAAGAATTTGCAAACTACAAAAGAAAAACAACTACAAAACAAAATACCTATTGAAAGAGCTTTGAAACATGCCCAAAAATGGCCTCCAATGATCACAGACCCTAATCTAATCCATACAACACAAGAAAAACACAAAATCCTTCAATTCTGCTGCTCTGTCATAAAAAGCTCTTGGTATCCAAAGTTCAAAATCTGTACAAATGACTTCCTCTCTCCAATTTAGGGTTTTCCTGCCTTATATATGCTTAGCACACATGTTCCACTCCTTGGATGGGTGCAAAGACAATTTGAACTTCGAAACCCTCTAGACAACACAATGTTGTCAGCAACTTTTAAAAGTTGCTAATGTTGCATAGCAACATTTTTATATTTTTTGCAACTTACACTATTTAAGTGTTTTTCCACCAATCTAACTTATCTAACCTTAGCTAGACCACCTAGGGTAACCAAGGACCCTAAGAACCTCTATGAAATCACCCTGACATTTGATGACATCATCAAGTATAATTCACTAAATAGAGCCAAAAAGAGCTATTTTCTCATGACATGAAGCATAAAATGAAACCTACCTAAAACACTCTTGGTCCACATGACCTTAT
>MU225682.1:3029408-3041585 GCA_018584345.1 Thuja plicata | reverse complement strand
AGATTCAATTCTTTCCCTCCAACCAAGAGACTACCTATCTTGTTAGATACACCATTCTTGTGTTCCTCAAGAACACTCCTCCTAAATTTCTCCAAGCCCTAATCTTAGTTTTGGATTTGCAGGAGGGTCAGGGATTCAATCAATTCCATTCTTGGACTACAAACTAGATTTGAAGCCACCAAGTTGAGCCATTTCTCCATCGAGTCTTGGATTCCTATCTTTTAGGCCTTGTAGCCTTTTTCCACCAATTAGGCCTCCTAAAAAGTAGGACAGTACTTTTTCAGTGCAAAAAATTCAAAGGACCCCCAAATCTCTTTTGATATTCTTCAAGTAAAGCAAAAACCCACAAGGATTTTCTAGGTCTCAGGGCTCAATACTATCCGTACACCCTGTTTCTTGAAAATGGCTTCTTTCTTATTTTTGGACCAGTTTTAGGTCTTTGGCTTCAAAACTTGGAAATTTGATGTCTTGAGCACTCCTCAACATTTTTGAGTACCTACATAACATCATTCATTACAGTCATGGCCCTTTTGGCTCATTTAAACAACCCCCTGCACTTTAAAGCTAACTATTACTTGCTTTTTCTAACCAGGCTCTTCATCTAGCTCACCTAGGGAAAGTTATTAAAAATACTTGCATGCATTTTTAGAGCTCCTCCTTCTATATTCTCAAAGATCCATGGACCTATTCCCCATCCCCAAGTGGCCATACAGAACCAATGGTGGAAAGTGGGGTTAGGTCCACATCTTTGCTTCACAGTCATAACTGGACAAAAAACAGTCCAAAACAAAAAGAATTTGCAAACTACAAAACAAACTACCTACTGAAAGAGCTTTAAAACATGCCCAACAATGGACTCCAATGATCACAGACCCTAATCTAATCCATACAACACAAGAAAAATACAAAATCCTTCAATTCTGCTGCTTTGTCATAAAAAGCTCTTGGTATCCAAAGTTCAAAATCCGTACAAATGATTTCCTCTCTCCAATTTAGGGTTTTCCTGCCTTATATATGCTTAGCACACATGTTCCACTCCTTGGATGGGTGCAAAGACAATTTGAACTTCGAAACCCTCTAGACAACAAAATGTTGTCAGCAACTTTTAAAAGTTGCTAATGTTGCATAGCAACATTTTTACATTTTTTGCAACTTACACTTTTTAAGTGTTTTTCCACCAATCTAACTTATCTAACCTTAGCTAGACCACCTAGGGTAACCAAGGACCCTAAGAACCTCTATGACATCACCCTGACATTTGATGACATCATCAAGTACAATTCACTAAATAGAGCCAAAAAGAGCTATTTTCTCATGACATGAAGCATAAAATGAAACCTACCTAAAACACTCTTGGTCCACATGACCTTATGTATTTACATTTCTCTACAAGAGGGTCTTTCACACACTTACACACCCAAAATAACATGAGACCACCAAACATGTTGGCTTCTCAAAGGTGCTCCTGCACCACAGTTGCTATCAGAAAATTCATTGGATTGTGTATTTTCTATATACACTTGTTCAGATTGTGAATCCTTGAGGGTGGATTTAAACTTCTTTGGGAAGTGTGCCTTGGTAGTGAGCCTACTATTTTCTTTAGACTCCTAATAGGGACTATGTACTGTAATGTTGTAACAAGATCCTAACAGGGCTAAATCTTTTAACAGGGATACTATACTCTGAGTACATTATTTGTGGGTGTTAATTCCCATCGGGGTTTTACCTTTAATAGGGTTTCCTCGACAACAAGTATTGTGTTATGGTGTTGGCATTTACTATGTTATCATTTACATTTGAAAATTTGGTTTATAAAGTTTAAAGTTTAATAATCTATATCATAACTGATTCACCCCCTCTCAGTTATCTTGTGGACTATTATTCCTAACATATTTTAGTCATTTTCTCATAAATCTTCCATCCTAGATTGTTTATTTTCTATGAATTCATGCTTGATCTGAGATCATTCTATGAAATTCATACAAATATTCTATCTAGGAAGAAATGAGACATTTTTTGCACGTTAATTTTTTCACTTTGGTGCAATTCAATTGTATTTTGTACTAACATGTCAAGATAAAGTCCTATTGAGTAATTGTGTGCAATATTCTTGCAGGTACAACATTTACACATCATATCTTTGGTGCCTAATGTGGGGCTAGAAGCCTCATTGTCATGAGATTTGCTCTCTGTTTGATAAAATTAGTAGATTGCCCTGCAGAATGGTGTTTTTGATAATTCTTCCATCGTCTATGGTATTCTTTAGTCACCTCCGAGAGATCTTTCATTATTTTTGGGGATACTTTCATCGTCTCCTGTAGTCCTTTCATCACTTTTGGCAGGTACAAAACTTGTATTTAGTAATTTTTTATTAATATTTTGTCATTTGCAGAGTCTTTAATCATTCTTGGTTAACCTTTAGTCATTTTCGGGGTTCTTAGTCATATACAATAATTATTTGGTCATTTCTAGGAAAAGTTGTCTAGGGTTTCTATAATATCATCTAGAAATCTGAGAGCAAAAATCACAGTCTGTTTCATAGAATTTTTTTTTACTAATCAGCTAAATTTCTATGTTTTGTGATTTTTGTCATTTAAAGCAGATTAACAAGTTTATGTAGGTCGTTACCAAAGAATCCTTGGTGAAAGAATTAGAGGAAAACATACAAAAACTACTAACAAGTGATTGGAGGTTGTCATTTGCGAAAATCAACCAAACTACTATGCTTAATTGATGATTTTGTTAGGAATTTTTAATTCTAATTTCTCTCCAATTCTTAAATTGATTAGAGAAGTATGCTTTTTTCCTTCATGGAAAATCAGAACCTCAAACATCAAATTAAGTCTTGAATGGAAATTTGTGGAAAATCAATTAATCAAGTTCATGTTTGGTTAAATTCTTTTCTAGGGATATAAAAATTTAATTTGAATTTAATTCTTAAATTTAATAGAGGATTATACTATTTGCCTTTATGAAAAATCAAAAACTCAAAAATTAATTTAATTTTTGACTTCAAATTTGCGGGAAAGAACTTTGTTTTGCGTGCTTAATAGGAGAAAATGGCATGGATAGGAGAGTATGATCTTCTTCCTCGTGAAGAATCACAAATCTAGACTCCTAAGTCGTCAATCCTCTTTCCCACTTTTTACCTTTAGATGGGCCTACCGGTTGAGGAAAAAATATCCCACAACTGACCCACGTGAGAACAAGGTGTGAGACACACCACTCCAACTCGTGTTAAAAAAAATTACTCTTTGGGCCAAAGCCTCAGGAGTCGGTTGTGATTGAGCTTATAAATGGCTCATGTCTAACACAAAGTAGGGCCTCATAGTCTCAATCATGTTTTATGTGATTGCTTGTTCCAAGATGCTCTATGGGGTTATCAGCCTCATTCACGCTTGCACAGACACAAAGAATATAACCGAACGGAGACCCTTACTAGAATCTCTAGCATAGAAGCTACCAAGATCACCCTCAAAAGGTAATAATCTTTGTGAAAGGAGAATATTAACCTCCCTAAGATACTCATCATTTCATGCCCTCACTAGCATTTGAAGTCAAATAATACGACATCATGACTGGAGCCATTGTGTGCTTGGTGATGGTCATATTCTAATTATCTTTTGAGTGCGTACCTGAGTCTATGAGAAAATATTTTCATGTTATGTCAATTTTGTAGGGAAAGTTGTGTCTATTGCTATAAACTTAATCATGAAAATTCTAAAAACAAACAAGTACTATAAAAAAAAAAAAATTCATTTTTCTTTGTGTGTGTGTGTGTGTCCTAAATTGAACACTTATAAACACCTATAAACACACCAAAAATGTTGGAAACTTTGCAAATGGTTGGTTATCACCTAGACACAAATTGTCACAAAGTTGTCATTTACACAAGAACATGGATTCTAAAACATTTGGTCCTTGTCTTAATGATGCTCAAAACAAAGGTCATTTCTAGGCTATTTCTATCAAAATCAACTCAATGTTTTGAGAAAATCTTGGAAAACTCTAATTATAGTCCAAACATCACAAGCTTAACATCAAAATTTGGTTTTAGAGGATCAATCCAATTTCTCTTTGTTTCAACAACCTAACACTAGTCTTAATTTCTCATATCAACCTTTTCTTGTTTAGAGATCACTATCAAGGTCAATCTAACCTTCATCAAGATCTCAAACATCATCTACTTTACATCAACACTTTTTCATCAAGCTTTGACCAATTTCTAGGCTAGTTTATCAAACAATGAAACTCTATGTGATAGATTTAGTATCTTTTCAAATCAAGCATCTTTCAATCTTACATGGTGTGGACATGAAGTGGGTGCTATGAACAATTTTATATTAGACATATACCTTCGACAAGAATTGTACTAGAAGCACAATCAGATCAAGATCAAAATTCATTCACAACTAAACATACTGTAGACCTTGAATCTCAAACTAGTAACAACAAAATGGATGGAATTAAGAATGAGTGAGATAATCATACCAATATTGACAATGAATAAGAGATAACCAAAGAATACATCCAAAAATTCTAAAAACATACAAGGTTCCAAAAGATCATGGACAAGGTCCTAATGGTTGACAAGGGAAAGTATTTTGTGCATCTAGCATCTATGGGAATCAAATTGCCTCAATATTTCTATATCGAACAACTTAAAACACATGAAGAGGAAAATATCATGGCTACTCTTATCAAACAGGTTGAGACTTTTCAAACTCAAATCATAGACATGAAGAAATAAACATACATTATTCCAAAGAAGTATTCAATGAATGCACTTTGTCCTATGCCTTTCGATACAAATCTACACATGCCTCCATTTCCACCAAACATGGATATACCAAATTACAACAAGTATACACGAGTTATAGACCCTCAAAGATCATATAAGAGAGTATTATACTCTTAGTATGGAGTTCATTCATGAACAGACCTACTTTGTGAGACTGTTTCCTCGTAGCTTAAGTGGACAAGAAACAAAATGGTTCTCCAAATTACCTCTTGGAATCAAAAATTTTGAAGAGTTAATAGATCAATTAATGCAACATTATTCCTACAATATTCAACATCCTATTACAATGATTGATCTATGTACCACTAAACAACGTATTGGAGAACCATTCATATAATTCTTGCAGAAATGGAGGAAAATATTTGTAAGATATCCTCATTTGATTCCTGACATGGAAAATATGGACATTTGTTTAAACATTCTTGTAACAAAAATGAACCATTATCTTCAATTACAATGCATTCTAACATTTGAGAAGGTAATTCGGCTGGGAGTCAAAATTGAAGACACCTTTTCTAGGAAATGAGAAATCAAGACCTATAAAGAATCTAATGGATCTTACAATAATAATAATAATGGAAACCAAGACAAATCTAAATATTAGAACAAAAATTTGAATATTTTCAATGATGGAGTAGTAGATGCCCAAAATCTAAAACCAAAACAACCAGCATTTAATATTTCTACTACTACTCCTCCAAAGGATAATAATACTACATCGAATGTAAGAATTAATCAAGAATCCAAGCAATCAAACCCACCTTTCACAAATGGTCCCAAACGAGTGTTTACACCTCTTGGAGAGTCACTTGAATCAGCTTTGCGTAAGCTCATATCTCACAAGGTTATTAAAATACCTAAATCAAGACCATACAAACCACTAGTTAAACCAAAATGGTGGAATGATGCTCATTATTATGAGTATCATTGAAACAAGGGACATAGAAATAATGAGTGCATGAAACTCAAGCATTTACTACAAGACCTAATTAACAATGAGGTCATTACAGTGGATGGGCACAAAACAAGTGAAGATCACACAAATTTTAAGACACCTTTGCCTAATTATGAGAAAGGAGAATCATCCAATTCCAAGGGCAATAAGGTGAATTATGCTTATTCACATGACAACACCATCAACATGTTGGAATCATTGGACCACCATGTCAATGTGATAATAATCAAAGACAAACAAAAGGGTGAGTCCACTAATGTAGTAACAAGGAGTCAAGCTAAAGTAACATTGAAAGGAGATTCTTCAAAAATTCCTACATCATCAAAATTGATCTCAACCAAACAAGCTTCATCATCCTCTTCATCTAATTATAGTTTGGTTGATCAATTGTAGAGAACCCCAACACAAATCTCTATTCTTAAACTGCTTAAGATCTCTCCATCACAGAAATAGATTTTGGAAAAAGCTTTGGTTGAAATAAATGTTCCTAACAATTTGGATGTGGATACATTTCAATCCATGGTTAGACACTTGACCACACCACACTACCTATCATTCTTAGAGGAAGATGACAATTATATAAGCCACCCACATAATATGCCCTTACACATAGAGGTGTTAATCCATAAACATCTAGTAAAGAGAGTATTGATAGACAGAGGAGCAAGCCTAAACATTTGTACTCTAGGTTTTATCAAAGCATTGGGATTCTTAGACGAATATATTGACCCTAAAAAGAGGATAACAATTAAAGCATATGATGATTAAGAAAGATCATATAAAGGGTTCGTAATTTTTCCTATTAGAGTAGGACCCATGAAAATAAATGTTGTGTTCCAAGTGTTCGATCTTAACCTATCATATAATATCCTCTTGGGAAGACCTTAGATACATGAAATTCAAGGAGTGCCATCAACTTTCCATCAATGCTTAAAATTTCCTCATAATGGAGAAGAGATCACAATTCCAACATACATCACTTATTTCCAATCCCGCACTAATGTCAGACAATCAAACAAAAGAATGGTTCCTCATAACATGGAAGCTACAAAAGAATAACAACCCAAGAGTTCAACATCAGCTATGCTAAGAGGTTTTGATAAGATACTAAAGTTACAAGATAACGAGATTGGAGAGTATAAAGTGGATCAATTAATTTAATTAACAACATTTCATCTCTCACCTAGATCACAAGTAATACCTTCATCGTCCACAATGTCAGCAAAGCCTGAACCAAAAACTATCTATACCAAAAAAAATTTAAGAGGCCAATTAGTGGAAGAATAGAATGGGGACAATGAGGTATTGAAATGGCTATATAAGGAAAAGATGAATCTCATCAAGACATTAAGCATTTCCAAATAAAAACTCAATAATATGGATGTGGTCTTCATATCATGCAAAAAATAGGATATCAAGGACAAGGACTTCTAGGCAAGAATAAAGAAGGTATTATCGATCCAATTCTTACACAATTCAAAGGTCCCAAAGATAAAACTGGCATAGGGTACAAAGAGGAATAAAAAATCCCACTCCTTCAAGATGGCCCAATCTCTAATGAAGAGCAGGAAGAATCTAAAGAGGAAACAAAGATGGTCCCTATCTCCTATGAAATATTGTTACATATCCTTGAAGAAAATCCTTAGTATCAAGGAGAACTCTACATTCCTTTATTTTTGAGGGATCAATAAACTAAGACTAAGGAAGAAACATTCATACAACAACCAAGTGATCAAACACTTGAGGACAAACAAAATGTTTCCCAGAGACATGTATCTGATGAAGAAACCAATGAACAAGAAAATCACCATCCTAACTGGGGACAACTATTAACAATTACACATGTTCTAGACAGGCTACATTATCCTGACATAGATTTTAATGAATATGAATGGGAATCATTCTCTAATGCTACTATGGATATTGGACTAGATGTGATTCATCAATATGCACCTCAACTAGAAAGAGGAGAAAGTTTTAATACTGCTCATAATACAAACATTGTTTCCAATTTTGCTAATGTGGTGATCCCTAGTATCATTGATGCTGATACAAGAGTCTTAATAGGAACAAAAGAGATTCAAAGAATAATAAAAAACACACATCTCAATAATATGATAAGATAAAGACAAGAGGGACAAAGCTCAAGTGTACGACCTTTCAAATTTGGTTCACATAATATAGATGACAACTCGAGTGAGAACAATGATACTCTTGATGATCTAAACAATATTTAGGACAATGTTGTTATAGACCTCATCGATAAATTAAAAATATATGAGAACAATTCCATCATGAATCTTGAAATAGTTGAAGCTAATCATAACAAAACCTTACATCTAATCCACCCTAAACTTATTGACTGGACCTCATCTGAACATATAGATATACCCATGTTTCCTAATGAACATGTCATATCTTGTTTTCTAAATGTGGTAGAACCTATAACATCTTCCACTATAAAATCTAACGCATGGGGGAATATCAAGTTTTCCACTCGCAAAAGCCAAAATAAAATAAATCAAAGATTTGAGGGTGAAAACCATTCTATGACAGTCTCAGATCACAAAAAGAAAAAATAAAGGATGTATCCAATAGTGAAAACCTCCATGAGGTGCTACAGGATGGGAAACTTGATATTCTCCCAGATCACTCACAGGAATGGTCTATGATACTCATTGAACCTACTCAACCGATCAATCTTGGCACAGAAGAGAAGCCACAAATCATTCATATTTATCAATCCTTATCTGCCGAGGAGAAACAAGAATTCACACAAATCTTCAGAGAAAAGAAGATAAACTTTGTTTGGTCCTATTTTGATATGCTAGGACTGGATGCTAATCTAATCATGCATCATTTATCTCTGGCTCTAGG
Source organism: Thuja plicata (assembly GCA_018584345.1). Lineage (NCBI taxonomy): Eukaryota > Viridiplantae > Streptophyta > Pinopsida > Cupressales > Cupressaceae > Thuja > Thuja plicata. Next base: position 3,032,952 of record MU225682.1, on the reverse strand, counting down.
AGTCAAACTTGTTAAGAAAAAACTACAAAAAAATGCATCCTCATATTGCACTACTGGTAAAATAAGAATTGGAATAGCTATTGAAAGAAAGATTTATCAGAGCTATTTCCCATGTAGAATGGATATCCAATATTGTTCTAGTCTCAAAACCTGACAAGTCTATCAAAGTTTGCACAAATTTTCATGATGTAAAAAAAACATGTATAAAGGAAGATTTCCCAATACCAAGTATTGATGTCATTGTATATCTCATAGTAGGATACAAGATGTTATCATTAATGGATGGATTCTTAGGCTATAATCAAATTAAGATCGTTGTTGAAGATCAAGGCAAAACAACTTTCACCTGTCCATGGGGAACATTTTATCGGAACGTTATTCCCTTTGGACTCAAGAACACAGTAGTGACTAATCAACGAGTAATGAAAAAAATTTACATGACATGATGCACAAGAACAAGGAATATTACATTGATGATACCCTAGGGAAATCTCACAATAGGAAAGATCATTTGACAGATTTAGCTATAATCCTAGATCGGATGGAACAGTTCAAACTTAGATTAATCCCAAAGTGTGCATTTGGGGTTTCTTCACTAAAGATTCTAGGATACATTGTCTCAGCTAAGGGAATTGGGGTTGATCTAGATAAGGTTAAAACAATCATGGAAATGCCATCACCAAAAATATCAGTCAAGTAAGATCCTTGCAAGGTAAGTTACAATCAATCTAAAGATTCATTGCTCAATTGGCGGATAAAGCACAACCATTTATGAAGCTTATGCACAAGGGTATTACACATAAATGGGATGTGGCATGTGAAATATCATTCAATCAACTAAAAAAATATCTAACAAATCCACCAATACTCGTGGCTTCAACTACAGGAAAGTCATTATTATTATATTTTTCAGCAAATGATACCTCACTGGGGGCACTCCTTGCACAACAAGATGAAAATGGCAAAGAACGAGTAATATATTATATTAGAAAAACACTAGTGCAATATGAACTCAAATACACCCTATTGATAAATCTTGTCTTGATTTTGTGTTTGCATCACGAAAATTCAGACACTATATGATGGCACACTCAATCAAGTTGGTGGCCAAGATTGATCCTGTGAAATACCTCCTCAACAAAGCAACTTTAACATGAAGGTTAGCTAATTGGGTCATGATACTCAGTGAGTTTCATATGGAATACATAGAAATAAAATCTATTAAAGGACAAATAATTGCAGATCAACTAGTAGAAGCACCATTTTCAAGAGACAATCCTTTAACAGTGGAATTTCTTGATGAATCCATCTTGATAATCACAGAACACACATGGAAGATGTATTTCGATGGCTCCTTTACATAACAGGGATCATGAGAAGGAGTATTTTTCATCTCCCCGCAAGGCTATACAATCCCTAAGGTGTATAAAATTCTATTTCCATGTACCAACAACATTGCAAAATATGAAGCCTTGGTCAATGGTTTAAAAATGGCATTAGAATGGCAGATCACAGAACTGCATATCTATGGTGATTATCAAGTCATCATCAATTAGATTAAAAAATATTATCAAATGAAGGATGAGAAATTTATTTGAACATATTCCTCATGCACACAATCAAGCGGCAGATGCTATGGAAAATTTAACATCTCTGATACAGTTGTCTAGTAATAAAATGCGTTACAAATTTCTAGTGGAAGAGTTACCTTACCCTTCATACAACTGTCCAGATTCCAAACTAGCATGCCATCTTGTAAGTGGTGAGTCACCTCACTATAAACCAATCCTTTACTACCTTAAGTATAACACCTTTTCCCAATACTTGTCCAAGAACCAAAAAAGCAATCTTATTAGCCAAGCCTTCAAGCATGTAATCATAGCTGACGAATTATATCGGCGAGGTTTTGATGGAACCTTACTAAGATGTTTAGAGCTTGAAGAATTGAACAAAGCCTTACAAGAAATCCATGAAGGTATTTGTGGATCACATTTGAATGGCCTTATTCTAGATAAGAAACTATTAAGACTAGGTTATCATTTTCCTGCAATGGGTAAAGATAATGTTCATTTCTCGAAATCTTGCAAGAAGTGCCAAATCCATGGCAATACAATTTGTGTTCCAGCATGAAACTTGCTACCTTTTCTTACACATTGGATTTTCTAGTAATGGGATTTTGACTTAATTGGCCAAATATATGCATCTTCTTCAAATGGGCATAAGTTCATAATCACAACAATAGAATATATTTCACAAAATGGGTAGAAGCTATAGCTATGATAACGACTATAGGAAAAAAATTCACTATGTTTATCCTTAATTATATCATCTCCAGCTATGGAATTCCCTCATCCATCATCACAGACAATGGCAAACAATTCAAGAATAAATATGTCAAAGAACTCTGTGCAAAATTTCAAATCACTCAGCACTTCTCTTCAATTTATTACTCTCAGGGCAATGGACAAGCAGAGGCCAGTAACAAAAACATCTTAAAGATTCTCATTAGAAAAGTCAATGATTCTAGAAAATATTGGCATGTTCAAATCAATCCAGCTTTGTGATCCTATTGTTCGAGTATTAGAACATCAACACGAACTACTCCTTATTCTTTGGTCTATGGTGTAGAAGTGGTTCTTCCTCTAGAAATATAAATACCATCCCTAAGAGTATCATTACAAGGATTGATTACAAATGATGACTATAGAGTTTCAAGGTTGTAACACCTAGAACTACTAGATGAAAGATGTCAAGATTGTTTTTAACACCTGCATGGGTATCAGAAGAGAATGGATAAAGGCTACAATAAGAAAATCAAATCTCGTGAGTTTCAGGTAGGTGATATAGTGCTACGTGAAAATCCAAAAAATCAACAGCATCGAGAAAAGAAAGGCAAGTTTGAACCGAACTGGTTAGGGCCTTTTTATCATAATAATAGTATTTGGATATGGACCTTATTAATTAGCCACCACAAAAGGAGATGCACTTCCTGATCCAATCAATACTAATCATTTGAAGTAGTTCTATGCTTAGATCGTTATCAGTCATAGTTGTATAATGCAAAAGGTCTTGAAGAAATCCAAAAACTATGGAAAAAGTCCTGAAGAAATCCAAAAACTATGGAAAAAGTCCTAAAGAAATCCAAAAATAGTTGAAAAAGTTCAAAAAAAATCCTAAAAAGTAGAAAAAGAAGCTGAAAAAATGGTTGGCCCGGTGAAAACCTAGCAAACAGGTGCTTGGGGCAACATAAAAAAAAATGTCTCAAAAATACAAAAAAAAAAAAGAGAAAAATGTCTCAAGTTGTCATCCGGGATCCTAAGGAAAGGAGTGGAAGACTCGGGATCAAAGGAACCCATAAGTCTACAGCTTCTTCTAACCAGGATATTATAAGTAGGACTAGATGTAGTAAAGCTTATACACCAATACAATGCAAATGAACTAATACAAAATTTTAGATCTATGTATTTGAAATGTAATTTGAAATAACATGCAAGATCTAACATACACAATGCAAATCTAACACCAAAAAGAAAGAGTTGTCTAT
>MU225682.1:2979638-3022711 GCA_018584345.1 Thuja plicata | reverse complement strand
AATACACAAATGAATCCAATATTTGGAAAGAGACCAAGAAAGGGGATCTTAAATTTTGTAAATTGATTGATTAATATGATTAATGACAATAATTGAAAAGAATAGGAGAAAGTACCAACCTTACAAAGTGGCAGATCAAAGATTTCTATTTTCTGATATCTGTAGTCTATTTCTAGAGATGCTGACAGTTGATACCGAACCAAAACAGAGAGACGGACAAAACCCAAAAATATTTTTCCATTCCGATGTCGTCTTATGAAAAAGGTTGACCCTGTACCACTTTTTCCAACTCGATCTGCTCAACTCTCAAAGTGTCCTTGTTCGCACAGTCCGAAAGGAATCCGAAAAGGGTATCCAGATCTGGCCTCAGATTTTTAGTCCCAAACCTGTACCTACAAGAAAAATGTTTGTTTGTTGGGGGAAAGAGTTTTGCCTTGGTCAAACCCTAGTTTTGGAATTAACCTTATAATATAATTGAAATTGCAGAGATAAACAAAGTAAACACATAAATTCACCTTGCTTGTAATGTCCTTGTGGCGGATTCGAATCTGTGGATCCACAAGTATGATTCAAAAGATGAAATGTAGAATGGAAGGATTTCTTCAATCTCTTGCTTGTAGATCTCCAACACCAAGTCTTTAATAGGTTCTTGAACTTGACAAGGGCTTTGGAAGAAGATGGATGGAGAGATCACCAAGAGGGCACTTTTTGGCTTGAATCCTTCAATGGCCTCCAATGGATCTCCTTCATGAAAATGGATACTTGAGAATAATGGATGCTTGCTTCAAATCTTGCTCAATTGCTTTCTTGGAATTCACTTCATAAGGATGCTTGATGCTTGATGAGAAGACTTCAATTGCTTGATCATAGTTTTTCATGCTTAGAGAAAATGAGAGGAGAAGGCTCCCTTTTATATGAAACTAGGGCACAATATTCTAAGGAGGCCTACATAGGATAATTAAATAATAATTTAAGCCTTTACCCCTAGGAGAGGACCTATATTAAATATAATTTAGGAATCAACCAATTCGGAACCCGAAACAACCGACCCGAAAGCGGGAATGAACTTTTTGTGAAGACCGACATCCCGAAAACCAAAAGTTCCTGGGATTTGGACCCTAGGACAGGGTCGAGGTTGGCCTTGTCCTAGGATAGGATCAAGGTCAGCCCTATCCTAGGGCAGGGTCAAGGTTGACCCTGTCCTCAGATCCCAGGATCACAGGTCAGAGACTCAGAATGCAGAAATCATGTCTTAAAATGGAGGTTAGAAAGGCAGGTCAGGGGGGAAGCCATGTCAAGATCAGGAACCCATTCAGAGGCACTTGTCATGACCCAAAACTACTCACTTGGAAGGCTAAACTAGTCTCCTATCGAAGTGATTCCATTTTCTGACTATACACCTAGTAAACAAGCACCTTGGTAGCAAAAATAGCAATTCTACAAGTGGTGAAAACCTGGTAAACATGCGCCATATGTCAGCTAGTTGCTCCGTCTATCAATGCTATATTATCTTTGTAGCATGTGTTATATATCCTTCTGGCTTGCAAATCAACATCCATGTTTCTTGCTAAAATCTATTCCATGGCTTGGAATCCAATCTTCCCTTTCATCAACAAGATAATTGTTTCAACTAGAGGCAATTCATCATTCTCCCCGGTATTTCTCAATACTATCAATAAAACAATGATATTTCTCAATACCACCAACACGCAAAGGTATTTTTCAATACCACTGATCCAATCACATTTCAATCAACAAAAAAAAGTGTTTCCAAACACTTCTCATTTAATCAAATCATCAAATCATCCAATCTATCAATCAAAACACAAGTACAGAAATGACCAGTCTTGTGGTATGCCTGCAATAATTTTGAATTCTAAGTAACTCTATGATGTATCTACACTAGAGAAACAATGAAGAAGTCAGGATATTTTTCTTTGAGTGACTGATTATTTTTTATTGCCTTTTTGCTTATCATATCTCCCAATTGCATCAACGATGCTTCAAGGCTAGAAACACAAGGACCAGGGGCATGATAGTTTTCTTTGATTTGTGCTTGTGATCTATATTAGTATTTGATTTGGTCTATGATGACAAAAATCTAGCTACATAAAAATATTTGAGACCAAAGTGAATATCTATGCTAGACAAGATTGTTATTTTATCAATTGATGATTATCATATGTCCAGGGAGATTCCATGAGTCTTTGTACTAGAAGATCAAGGAAGGAATATGATATTTTCTTTGTTCTCTATTTGTTTGTTGACGCAATTGATGATAAACACATCATGATCATTCATATCTTTATGCTTGTGTCAAAAATGCAATATTAAAACTGAATTCATTAGTATTCATATCACCAAGATAAAGTAATTATTTGTGATGATTGTACTAAGTCAAACATCTAACACAAGTCATATTCATATTATCATGATTGCCTAAGTACCAGTGATAATTGTACGTACTTGTATCTGAAAAAATTGGTATTCATACTAACATGGTCACTTTAGAATCATTTTTGGTTGTATCAAAGTGGTTCTACTTAAGCTCAATGATGAAATAAGCAATAAATGAAAGACAAGGATGGAATTTGCATTGCATACTAAGAGGTGCATTTCATTCTAGGGTCAATTGCATTGTATTTTAGTGGTACGAGAGCACCCCCAAATTCATCCACTATAAGAACACCAGTGGACCCAAGAAAAAAGGGTTAGGGTACTAATTGGATCTAGAATCCAATGTCATCAATAAGTCCTAATTGTAAGACAATGGGACACTAGGTGATGTAATAAACCTAGTTGTTTACCTTAGTCATTTTGGACAATTTTTGGGTAGATTAGGCTAGAGTAGTCTAGGACACCTAAGAAAGGTTGAAAATGTTCATATAACCTTTCTAAGGTCTTTTGTGGAGTCTAAACACAAAACTTTGCAAGTTTAGTAACATTAGACATCTTTTGGAAAAAGTTGTCAAATGTTGCAAAAGTTGCATAATGCAACTTTTTGTCAAAAAATGCAAATTTTGAATCCCAACATTCACAACCAATTTATTTGGTTGGAAATGTTTGATAAATGTATGAAAAGGTTGAAAAATTTACTCCAAATCTAGAGTGAACCTATTGTAAATTTTTCGTACTCAAATCAATAAAATTCAACTATTTTTCTATAATTTCAACTGTATTCTAAACTGTACGGATTTGTATAGATACCAATGCATCATTGAAGGATTTTGAAAGTTTCTCTGGTGTATTATGAGAATTTTTCAAGTGTTATGAAGTCTTTAAGTAAAGGGGAACAAAATATATCCAATTTTGATTAGCCACTGGTTGCAGGAAGGCCCTATCTAGGGTTTCGAGACAAAATTCCTCTTTCCCAGAGACTCCACCATGGGAAAAAATCTAATCCTTGGTGGAGAGAAAGGAGAAATAATTTAATTTAATAATTTTTTGTTCTTATATTAGGAGGTAGTTGATGGAGAGAGAAAAAACTAAACCCTCTTGACAGGCATCTAGATGTGACTGTCTAAAAATTGGTTTTTGAAGCACAAATTGGGCTAGGGGTGTAATGAAGAACTAAATCCTTAGATTTAGTAGTTTGGTGTGATCCCACAAGAATTACAATTGGAAGGATTGGAAAGTGAATCAAAATTGAGGCACTTGCTTTGGAAAAGTGACATAATTGTTGAATTAGGCCTAGGAGGAAATTGTGAACAGCAGGAGTTAGGAGATTGGTTAGGAGTCCTAACTTGGAGGGTGTTGTTGGTAATTGGATTGAAGCATTTGAGGGTGGTTAAGACTTTATTTTGTGTAATTCCATGTAATTTTCCTTCATTGATCCATTTTTTCTCCTTGTAGCCCTATATAGGCTTGGGTGTCTAAATTGTGTCTCAGAGTTGTGTAAGTGTGGGATTTATCTTTTATTACATATAAATAAGGTGTCTAAACTCTTAGAACACTATTAAATCCCTGAATTTATTGGTTCCTCTTTGTGTCTTAAGAGTACCTTAAGGGTAGTGAAGACTAGGAATTGAATCTAGGCTTGTATCTGTGGGTTTTGGGAACTCTGACAGAGCCCTAGGTTGTATGGTGTATAGAAGGTGTCTTGAACCTTTGAGAGATTGTTTGGTACAGTTTGGGGCTCTTCTTCAAGTGGTATCAGAGCAACTATTAGATCTTTGGAGGAATACAAGTAACCATGCCAGATGGTGGAGAATACAGTGAACTTCCAAATAGGATGACCAGTGCATGACTACTAAGAGTGGTGAAAGAACGTGATGTAGAAAGGAAGTTGATAAGGTAGGAAATAGAAAGGATTAAGGAACAAGTCAAGAGAGGGAGTAGTGGAAACTCTAGAGTTGAAGAGGAGGGGAGTGATGAAGAGACCCCTTGGTAGGAGGATGAAGAAGAAGTCCCTACAGAATAGAGGCTACTCTTGAAGACTTTGAAATCCATGGAAAGAAGGACCATGGACAATAAGCTTCATCTACCTATCTAAAATGGGAAGATAGATTGAGAAGAAATCATGGATTGGGGATGCACTCACTAGTTTCTTTGACTATGAGGAGATACTAGAGCATCAGAAAGTTAAGATAGCAAAGTCCAAGTTGAAGGGATCTACTTTAACTTGGTGGAACTTCACTCAAGCAAAGAGGGTGAAGATGGATAAGAATCCAGTGGGCAGATGGAAGAAGATGGTGACCTTGGTGAAGGAAGCCTATGTGCCAGAAGACTATGAATTCCAACTTCATAGGAAGAGATAGAGTTTAAGGAAAAAGGAGATGGACATCTCAAGCTATATTGAAGAATTCCATAAACTTACCATGAAGTCTAAGTTACTAGAACCATAGAGTGTCAAACTTGCTAGGTATATGCAAGGGCTAAGGATAAACATTCAAGATAAACTAAGTTTATGTTCCCCTACTACTATCCAAAAATGCTATCAATTAGCATTGAAAGTTGAGGAAAATCTCAAGAGGAAGCAAGAGAAAAGTGGAAGAGGAAGAGGCCAGAGAGACTTTGGCAATAGAGGAAGAGGAACAAATAGTGGGAGAGGACAAACTCCTAGGAAATTTGGAGAAACTAGTCAAGAGAAATCTTTTGGAGAAACTAGTTCTAGAGGCTCCTATAGAGGGATAAGAGGAGATTCAAGGGGAAGGTTTGGAGGGATAAGTTCAGGAACTCCAAGGTGTTATAGATGTAACCAACCAGGGCACTTACCATCCAAGTGTCCAGAGAAGGCAATTAATCAGGCAGATAGAAGGGCAAACATAGTCAGGGAAGAAGAGAATCAAGGAGAAAATACACATGGGTATTATGCACCACCTGAGGAAGGAGAAGTCCTCATGATGATGAGGACACTTTTGAAGGCTCCAAGCACTCAAGAACCCCCTCAAAGAAAGAGTTTATTCAGAACCACCTGCAAGGTTGGAGATAAAGTTTGCAATATGGTGATAGACAGTGGGTCTATGGAAAAATTAGTGTCAGAAGAAGTAGTAAAGAAACTGAAGTTGAGAAGGGTGCCACATCAAAATCATTACAAGGTGTCATGGCTCACAAAGAACCAAAAAACTGTCATAGAGGAGCAAGTGTGGGTGGAGTTCCAACTTGGAAAATACAAAGACAAAGTTCTCTGTGACATTGTTCCCATGGATGCTTGCCATTTTCTACTTGGGATCCCTTGGAAATATGATGTGGAGGCTCACCATGATGGAAGATTGAACACCTATTCAATCAACTACAAAGGAGAAAAGGTAACTTTCTTACCCTTGTCTGATTCTGTAGAAGAGAAAAAAGATCCTAAATTTTTATTTGTAGGTGAAAAGGAGTTTTTGAAAACTTTGAAAGAACAAAAGACCTCTTGTTATGCCTTAGTCATTTTACCTAAGGATGAAAAACCTAAGATGGTTGAGAAGGAATTGAAACCCCTAAGAAGAGTAGTCCCTAAAGAAGTAGAAGACCTACTTGAAAAATACAAAGACATTGCGACAAAGGATTTTCCAAATGAATTACCCCCAATCAGAGATATAATCCACAATATAGACTTGATCCCAAGAGCAACTCTACCAAACAAGGTAGCATATAAGTTGACCCCAGAGAAAAATAAGAAGATGAAAAAATAGATCCAAGAACTCCTAGATAAGGGATTGATAACCAAAAGTATCACTCCTTGTGTAGTACCTGCTCTTTTGGCTCCTAAGAAGGAAGGCACATCGAGGTTGTGCATTGATTCTAGAGAAATAAATAAAATCACAATTAGGTATAGGTTTCCTATGCCTAGGATAGAGGATCTATTGGATCACTTAGGAGGTGCAAGGTACTATTCCAAGGTGGATTTGAAAAGTGGCTACCACCAAATTAGGATTAGGGTTGGTGATGAGTGGAAGACTGCCTTTAAGACCAATGAAGGCTTTTATGAACAGAGAGCGATGCCCTTTGGCCTATCAAATGCTCCTAGCACATTCATGAGGCTCATGAATGAAGTGCTCAAACCATTCCTTGGAAAAAATTTCATAGTGTACCTTGATGACATCCTTATTTTTATCAAGAATAAGGAGGAACATTTGGAACATCTTAACTTGGTCCTAAAGAGATTGTATGAAGAGAAGCTTTTTATAAATTTGGAGAAATGTGTTTTTATGCAGGAAGAGCTTGTATATTTGGGATTTGTGATCTTAGGAGGGAACATCAAAATGGACCCTGAGAATGTAGAATCCATCTTGAGTTGGCCTTCTCCTAGGAAAATGACTCAAGTTAGGAGTTTTCATGGGCTTGCATCTTTTTACAGAAAGTTCATTAGGAATTTCAGTCACTTGTGTCCTCCTATCCTTGAAACCATTAAGGGTGGACAAAAGTGAAAGTTTGTGTGGAACAAAGATGCAGAAGAAGCCTTCCAAATGTTGAAGCAAAAGGTAATGGAGAAACCTATCCTAGTGTTTCCTCATTTTCATAAGATATTTACCATTGAATGTGATGCTTCTAACCTAGCTATGGGGGCTGTCTTGAGCCAAGAAGGGAAGCCTATAGCCTTTTTTAGTGAGAAACTGAATGAAGCAAAGAGGAAATACTCCTCTTATGACTTGGAACCATATGCCTTAGTCCAGTCATTGAATAAATTGAGGCACTACCTCCTACCAAACAAATTTGTTGTCTTCATAGACAACCAAGCATTGAGTTTCTTGAAAAGTCAAGAGAAACTAAGCCACAAACATATGAAATGGGTGGAATCAATACAATCCTACACCTTTTCAATTAACACAAGAAGGGAATTTCCAATAAGGTGGAAGATTCATTGAGCATAAGGACTCTATCAGTGCAAGAAATCCAACTTCAAAGTGTAGGGATTGATTCATTGAAGAATATGTATAAAGATGATGATGATTTCAATGCTATTTATAAAGTAGGTCTGACTTTTCTAAGGCTTATCATGTTGAGTATGCAGATTACTTGATCCAAAATGGTATATTGTTTAAACGACACTAGTTATTCATCCCAAAGTGTTCAATGAGAAAGAACATCATCAGATAAAAGCATGTAGGTAGCATGGGATGACACTTTGGATTGGATAAGACATTAGAACAGGTAAGGAGGTTCTATTATTGGTCAAAGCTTCAGACTAAAGTGAGAAAGATTGTGGAGACATGCACCATTTGTCAAAGGGCCAAGGGTACATCTAAAAATGCAGGGTTATACCAACCTCTACCTATTCCTACAAGGCCTTGGGAGAGTTGCAGCATGGACTTTGTGATGGGATTACCTAGAACACAAAAAGGGCATGATAGAATCTATGCAGTAGTGGACATGTTTAGTAAAATGGCCCATTTAATCCCTTGTAAAAGTAACAATGATGGATCATCTATTGCAAATTTATTCTTCAAAGAAATTGTGAGGATACATGGCTTACCTCAAACCCTTATGTCCGATAGAGATGTAAAGTTTATTGTTCACTTTTGGAGGACCTTATGGAAAAGGTTAGGGACCAATATAAGTTTTAGTTCTGCCTACCATCCACAAACAAATGGGCAGATAGAAGTTGTCAACAAGTCACTTGGCAACATAATTAGGTGTTTAAAAAAATTGTATGGTGATAAGTGGGATTTATTCCTACCCCAAGCGGATTTTTCTTTCAATGACTCAGTCAACAGGAGCACAGGGAAGAGTCCCTTCCAGATTGTGTATGGGAAAATTCTAAGAGGCATCTTGGAACTCAGAGAACTTCCACCAAATACTCCAATCAGTGCTCATGAAGAAGAGTTTGCAGAGAGTATGAAATAAATTCATGACTCAATGAGATTGGCACTTGAGAAGAGTGTATACAAGTATAAACAAGCCAAGGAAAAGCATAGGAGGGATGTCCAGTTATAGGTTGGAGACTTGGTGTGGGCATATTTGAAGAAGGAAAGATTTCCTAAGGCCAAACACACTAAACTACTCGTGAAGAAAGTAGGACCTTGTCTAGTGTTAAAGAAGCATGGGTTGAATGCATATGAGATTGAACTACCCTTACACCTTGGTATCTCCCCTATATTTAATTTTTTTGATCTAACCCCCTAAAAAGGTGATGTGAATGCAGGTTCTGAAGTGCAGGTAGAAGAACTTGAAGAAGATATTGCAGTTCTCATGACCTAAAGAATCTTGACAAGATCTTGGATACAAAGATAATTAAACAAACAAGGAATAATGTTTACAAGAAATACTTGGTCAAGTGGAAAGGATGTCCTGAATAAGAATCTGTATGGATGGATGAACAAGAGATACAGAGGCATGGCTCCAGTTTAGAAGACCTCATCTCAAGAGGACTTGAGATCAATTCACCCCAGGAGTATGGTGCAGGAGCACCCCCAAATTCATCTACTATAAGCACACCAGTGGACCAAAGAACAAAGGGTTAGGGTATTTATTGGATCTAGGATCCAATTTCATCAATAAGTCCTATTTGTAAGACAAGGGGACACTAGGTGATGTTATAAACCTAGTTGTCTACCTTAGTCATTTTTGGACAATTTTTTGGTAGATTAGGATAGAGTAGTCTAGGAAACCTAATGAAGGTTGAAAATGTTAATTAAACCTTTCTAATGTCTTTTTTCGAGTCTAAAAATAAAACTTTTCAAGTTTAGTAACATTAGACATCTTTTGGAAAAAGTTGTCAAATGTTGTTAATGTTGCAAAAGTTGCATAATGCAACTTTTTGTCAAAAAGTGAAACTTTTGAATCCTAATGTTCAAAACCACTTTTTCAGTTTGAAATGTTTGATAAATGTATGAAAATTTTTAAAAACCTTACTCCAAATTTGGAGTGAACCTATTGTACAGTTTTCATACTCAAATCAATAAAATTCAACTATTTTTTTATAATTTCAACTGTATTCTGAATTGTACCAATCTGTATGGATCCCAATGAACCATTTAAGGATTATGAAATTTTATCTAGTTTCTTATGAGAAGCTTTAAAGTTTTCTTAAGTCTTGAAGTAGAGGGGAACGGAAGATATCCAATTTTCATTAGTCACTGGTTGCAGGAAGGCCCTAACTAGGGTTTCGAGACAAAATTCCTCTTTCCCAGAGACTCCACCATGGAAAAAATATAAGCCTTGGTGGAGAGAAAGGAGGGAGGATTTAATTTAATAATTTTTTGTTATTAGATCAGGAGGCAGTCGATGGAGAGAGAAAACACTAAACCCTCTAGACTGGCATCTAGACGTGACTGTCCATAAATTGGTTTTTGAAGAACAACTTGGGCTAGGGGTGGAATGAAGACCTGAATCCTTGAATCCTTGGATTTAGTAGTTTGTTTTGATCCCAAAAAAATTATAATTTGAAGGATTGGAAAGTAAATCTAACTTGAGGCACTTTCTTTGGAAAAGTGACCTAATTGCTCAATTAGGCCTAGGAGGAAATTATGAACAGCAGGAGTTAGGATATTGGTCAGGAGTCCTAACTTGGAGGTTGTTGTTGGTAAGTGTATTGAAGAATTTGATGGTGGTTAATACTTTCTATGGTGGAATTCCATGTAATTTTCCTTCATTGATCCATTTTTGCTCCTTGTAGCCGTATATAGGCTTGGGTGTCTAAATTATGTCTCAGAGTTGTGTAAGTGTGGTATTTGTCTTTTATTACATCTAAATAAGGTGTATAACCTTGTATAACCCTATTCCATCCCTAAATTGATAGTTTCTAGTTGTGGCTTAAGAGTACCTTAAGGGTAGTGAAGACTAGGAATTGAATCTAATCTTGTATGTGTGGGTTTTGGGAACTATGACAGAGCCCTAGATTGTATGGTATATAGAAGGTGTCTTGAACCTTTGGGAGATTGTTTGGTATATTTTGGGGCTCTTCTCCACTTAGGAATATGTGCTAAATAAGGACTTTAATAACATTAATCTAAGGAGGGAAAAGCAAATCTAGTCATATTTTAACACAACATAATTTCTCTTATGATTGAGTATTTTAATCACTGAAATAAAAATATCTTTGCATAGTCATGTAAAAGTGCATATCCATTTATATTTCATTAATTATCATTAAAATTATACATGTGCATCAATAACATTAATCTAAAATCACATATATGTATCAAAATGATCCAAAAATAAATGCATCCATACCTTTGCATTCACAACATAAAGGAAATAAAACAAAGTGCTCAAAGCATAATCATAACCATCCCATATCATAATGCATCAACATAGAACTGCATCTCATATCATAAGCATGTAAAAATATCAGTGACACAGATAAAAAGATATCAAAGCAAGAGAATGTCATCATATATCAAAATTTCCATGGGATACATCATACAAGTCAGTCAAAATGGTGCTCTCTCAACGCAATATCTATACATCATAAAAAGAGACATCAATGCTCAATAGTAATCATGACTAACTACTAGCATCATCCCTAGAAGGTCCTAGTGGAGCCATATTATATATTCTCAGAGCTGGTGCACCCTTTGACTATGTCGCTGCCTATGAATAAGGGGTGACTCTAGCAGTAGGATCTGGTACTGCTGAAAAATATGTTTCTTGATAGTAGGAGGTCTGACTGTGCTACAAGGAAAAATATCTCTTTAATATATCCAAGGCCCTATCTCTATTTTCTAATTTTTCCTGTAACACAACTATACGTATCTATAGCTGATCTCTCTCTCTCTCTTCGCGGATGAGCAATCAACGCAACATCATCTATACCCTGTGGAGGTGCACCTATCTCTGAAGGAATGCCTATACTTGTACCTCTCTAAGGAGGAGGACATATCTGTACATCTATGGGAAATGTACCCATCTGTGGGGGTACACCTATATTCTAACCTTTCTGAATACTAGGTTTCACACCTAGAGTAACTATCATGGAAACCCTCGGTTGTGTGTGTATCTGTGTGACTTGCCGAATCGGTGAAGAAAAGGGAACACTAGAAGAAGATGACATATGTGCCGAAGATAATCCCCTTTTTTCAATGGTATCTGAGATACACTAGGAATATGAACAAAGGACACAACATGAGTCACCTAAGAAGAGGAATGACCCTATGAAGATGCAGGAACCCAAGATACAAATGGCTGAGTCAAACATGTGAATCTCACTCTAACTGGTCTCTACTGACCACCCTGGTCTCTAGCACCCCTACTACCACTATCATCACCACTACTGCTATAAAATATGTAGGTGGGTACTCTCACTACTCCACCACCCCTGTCATCATCACCACCATCATCTCCAGGATCTACCATGGAAGGTATCACCTCATCAGGAGAAGTCATCTGTGGAAAAGGATGTTACGTGAAGTACTGAGAACAATCATTCATCATCCCCGCATCTATGTGTAGACCTTATAGAAAGAAATATTTTCAATTAGTGCCAAAACACTTAGTCATTCATGTGGTTATAGTGTTAACTGAGCCAATAGCTTACATTGTTAATTGAGCTAGCAACTTGAAGTGTTGCCTGAGCTAAGCAGTTGCAATGTCGACTATGTAGTTAGTTCCAAAAAATATCTGTCAAGTCACCAGTGTTACTTGAGTTGCATACCATCTCTGAGTGATCAATGTTGACCGAGCACCCAGTTTCAACCAAGTGCCAGAGTTGCCAAGTTCACTGTGTCGCCCGAGTGTTAGTATACCACCCGAGTGGATTAGTGCACCCGCGTATCAACATTGGGCTGATTTAGTAAATATTGTTTGATACTATTTTAGTAGCCGACTTACAAAGGTAATTTATTTGGATAGGTATATATGTAAGACACTTTTTTTATCCAAAGGTCTGAGAAAATATCAATCATGAGAACAACATTAAATACATGTATGGATGTGAATATGAAGAGGCAGATTGATTAGAAGGCTACAATAGTATAAAGGAACATCAAAGACTCATCTATCACATTTAGGTAATCAGTATTACATCAAAGGATCTTATTCAGAAAATCAGAGTTGCATAGAAGATCATTCACTAATTCATTCTAACAGGTGTATCAGTCAAATCCTTTAATAGGGTGGACCTAACAATCCTTCTCAAATCTCCTAACAGAGTGCATACTTAACTGTATTGTATAAATCCTTTTACAAGGTGGACCTAACAGTCCTTATTGATCCTAATAGGGCAGACCATCAAAAGTGGTCAATTGTAAGCCTTAACCGACCAATTTTATTATTGTAGTTCTAAAGCTTGTCGGTATCATCCACACCCCAGTTTTACTTTCTATTTGGAAGGTTCTTGGGTCACCATATCTTGTGTCAAGTTTTATGAATGCTTATTTCTTTTAGGTTACATGCTTGCAAGTAGATTAGACAATCTAATAAAGGATAAAAGAGAATAAGTTTTATTGGTTCCTGATTCACCCCCCCTCTCATTCACCTAGCCTACAATATATTTCCAACAATTAATATCACAGCTTTGGTTCTCTTATCAGAAGTTTAACAGCTTGAGAAAAGATTAGAGGCAATGGAAATATATAGACTGAAGAAATCCATTGAAAATGAAAAGATAGATCTACAAGTGGCCATGGATCAAGTCAGAAAACTCAAGGAGCATCTCTCTCATTCGCTGAAAAGAAGAAAAGAATTAGCAATGCAAATGAATGAAAAATGTTACATAGAAGAAAGAATTGAAGATTTTTGAAAAGAAAGAAGTTCTAAAGAAGCCGATGCATCCATTGAAGACCTACTTGCAAATAATCTCACTTTACATGAAGAATTTGGAAAGTTGAAAAGAGAACAAGAAATCCATTCAGTCAAAATATGTGAAGTCATTGAACAAAAGAACCAAGAAGAAAGTGACATAGAAATGACACAAGAAGATAAGAGATTGCTAAATGCAAGATTAGAGGGAAAAAAAATGAAATCCGTCATTTGTCACTTCAGTAAGAAGATATGATAAATAAAATCAATAGTGAAAACCAAGAAGTTATCAATCTAAGGACTAAAAATGAAAGACTGCAAAATGATCTCAATAATAAAAAGAAAACTAATGAGAGGATGATGAATTCACAAGAAAGCATGAATCAGTTGACAAAGAAAATTCAATTCAGACATCATGGAAAAATTGGATTAGGTTATACTGAACAAGCAAAATCCTCAGAGCAAGGAGCTCAAAAGAACAAGAAACCTACATGTAATCACTGTGATAAGTTAGGGCATACATCAAATAAATGTTGGAGCAATAGGAAGTCAAATTTTAATGGTAAATGCTATAGTTGCGATAAACATGGACATAGGGCAAGTGAATGCACTGAGAAACCTAAGTTTGGAGGAAAATGTTTCAATTGTAACAAACAAGGTCATAAATCTTCAGAGTGTAGAACTAAGAAGTGGAGCCCTATTGAACAATTAGCTAAGGCAATTTTTGGTTGGGATTACAACACATGGAACATATGTTGTCATTATGGCGAGTATGGGCACATTGGTGCAAATTGTGAAAAGACTCACCTCAGAAAAAGGAATCCTACTAAGAGATGTTATGTGTGTAAACAACTTGGTCATCTAAGAAAGAATTGTATGAATAGAGAAAAAGTGGATACTATTTTTTAAAAAGGCAAAACAAAAATTTCTGAAATCAGAACTCAGATGAGTCAGCAATGGGTAAGAAAGTATCCTGATAATTCAGACCAAAACAATGAAGGAACAAATGGAACTGTTAGGGTCTATTTGAGTTGCCATATAAAAGTGTCCTTGACCCTTCAATATATTTAATAATTTTCCAGTTTCCTCCATTTTCAAAGCTTGCGTCAATGGGTCTTCAGTGCCAATTTTTCTCCTTGAGTCAATCACTGCAATGTTTCAAACTTGTCTTGTTGTAGTCGGCTCCTTTCCACCAAGTATCAGAAGTCCTTCATCGCTCATGAACCACCTTGAACCACTTTAAACCTCGATTCAAAGTAGTTCAAAGAGGTTCAAAGGTTTCAAAATGGTTCAAGTTGGTTCTTATGGTTCAAATACAGCCAAGTTCAGTACAAGAATTCAAAGTTCAAGTTACAAGGCAAGGTTTATAATTTCAAAGGAACAAGCGTGGGAGATCTGAGGTGCAGTTTTGAAGGCTTGAACCATCATAATAGAGACATAATCCATTGGTTTGAGTTTTTCAGTTCATGGCTATGGTTTCAAATCTAGAACTCATGAATCCAAATAACAAGTTTGACTAATAAAACTTGTCAAGTTTAGAAGGATGCTGGAGATTTATTGCATGTTGCTATGAAACATTCCAAGATAATAAATACTCACTCTTATATTGTATATCATGGGTATCAACATGAAGCTCAGAATTATCATTTGGATCTTTATTGTATGTGACATCAAATCTTGGTGGGAGCCATAATGACTATGCAGAAGAAAAGATCAAACAAATTCTGTAACGACAAATTTGCAGATAGCAGAAAATTAGTCATGTTGCGGGGTCAATAAATTTTAACTCAATCATTGGATTGGGCTGAGTTTTGAATATGTCTGAGAGAAGATAAAGTTATAAATCCTCACTGGAGAGATTTTTAAAATTAGGTATGGTTTTTGATATACAGATGTCTAAGTGCACCTCTATCAAACTGCCAATAAATATTTTATGTTCGCCTAGCAAAAATAGTATTTTCCTTTTGGGTTGACAAATTTATATGCCACTTGTCTGAATTTCATTTAAATGTGTTAAAATATATCCTTATAAACTTCTAAATTAAAAGTTTATAAAGATATAAAGATATAAAGGTGATAATTTAATCGAAAGATGAAAGGCAGAAATACAGATTAACTATAATCATTTCAAGATTCAGTTATATAAATGAATAATGATCTCATTGAGCTATACATTGTAAAAGAGTGGGCATAACTAGGGTTCCCATTTTTATTTTTCAAGAGACTTTGTGCTACAGAAAGGAAGGGGTTTTCTTTTTTTTGGTTGCATTTTGTGTGCTGCCAGAACAGAGGAAAATCATTTCTTATTGTAATAGAGGAAAGAGCAGTGTTTTTATTTTATTTTCTGTTGTGTCTAGTTTTTCTGAGTCTGTGTGCTCATTTTACATTGAGAAATAAAGACATATACAAATTCATCTGTGTATGGAGTTGTGTTTTATTTTGATTACAAGTTCTTATGTTTTTATAATCACTCTCAATGTGTATTTCATTTTGACAAACAGAGATATTCTATTTTCAGATCTGTGTATCGGGAAAATCAATTCATTATAAAGTCACTGTCTCTTCTCTTATTCTTTTTCATTTGGGATTAACTGTGAAGTGTTGTTGATGGAAACTTTATTTTCTTTCAAACTGTATCTTTCCTTATTTTATTTAACACACTTTCAAATCATGTTTATGATTGAATAGTGACCTTTAGTTGCTTTCTGGTTAAAAGAAAATGTGTGGTTTATAACCAATTAATTTATTGCACATCTGATCGGGGAGCTGGACCCTGTAAAATTCAGAGGAAGATTATCGGTCTCATGATAATATATCCAATTGTTAGTTGTAGATTGTTTCTTCCTATTTGGGTGTTTGAGAGTTATTTTGGAAGGATTTTGTGAAAAGACAAATCTGTTCACCAACATATTTTTGGCGACTCTACTGGGGACCGAGAACAAATATCAGTATCTAATAATTGTTTCCTCAGTTTTATGATTATCTCTAGATTCTGGAGATTGGCGACTCTGTATAAATACCTTGCCAAATATGAAAGCCATGAGAAAGCCAAGGCCAAATCCATCTATCATGGAGCTTTATCAAATGGATGATAAAGTGTTGCGCGAGTTCGTGGACAGCTTCAAAGAAAGAATCTCCCAAGCTATCAAGAATAATATAAGTATGGAAGATGATCACATGTCTCCTCTGTTGTGGAGAATCCTTTGTGTCAGATTCCACAAGTTGAAAGATTTAGAAGAGACGAAAAAAGTGTTGCAAGTATATCAGAAAAGGGTGTCGCAGCTAAATGAAGAGCTGAAGGTGGATGATGATGATGTTCAATTCATCTCTATTTCATCTATTTATTTTAATCACCTTGTCATGAATGAGCAAGAAGCTCAAACAGAAGTACTTCACCCCCCTACAAATCTAGTTTTTAAGGATGAGAATAGTCTTGACAACACTAGAGAATTGGTAAGTAAGAATGATGAAACATTGTTCAAAATTTCTTTTTCTTCCCATGTTGAAAGATTCATATTTGAAGATTGTGATAATCAGCCTCTTCTTGAAGATTCTATCAAAATTCTCTCTGATAATGCTCTGCTAGAATATGAATCTTTCAATGTTATGGAAGGTGGTGAAAAGAATGATTCTTTATGTGTGTATATTGGCGAAGGCCCTATTTTAGGATCTTTTCATTTTGAGGTGAATGCAGTAGTAGATCTTCTTGATAATGTTGATATTGAAAATGATGTTGAAAGATGTTTTGAAGAAGACTTTTCTGTTATTGAAGTTTTGGCCAAAGGGCTGAATGTGTGAATGAATTTGGAGCAAGAGGTCTTTTTGGTTAACGAAATGTTATAGCCCCAAGAAGAGAAAATAATTCAACCCTTGGTGCCTGTCACACAACAATTCTCTTCTGTAGCAGTCTCGGGTATTGATTTACTCCAAGCTTTGGTTTTGGATAGGGAATTCACTGATTTGATTGCAGTCAAGAATGGTGAGACTAATCTGGTCAGAACAGACCCTATGGATGAAGAATCTCAAAATGACTATGCTGGAATTGGTGTGTTTGAGAAGGACAGGAAAATGAGTGCAAAAAAATTTCAACTCCAAGATGGCATAGGTGTGTCCTATTCAAAAGACAGCGAGATGGAGAATAGAGAAAACTATCTAACACAAATGGTGACAGTTGTTTCAAAAATAGAAGGTAAAATTTGTATACCATGCTCATTTCACGTTGTTGCAAATTTTGATATCATTGAAGATATTTGCCTTGAGCTGGTTAATCGGTATGATTCCCTAGATGGGGCACTTTCATGTGGTTCATTTTGTTATGATGAACATCCTCTTGTGAAGAAAACCACAATGAATTCTATGGAAGGTTTATGCTTGCAGCAAGATAGACACTACTGCTGTCATGAACTCTATGAGAGGGAAATCAATCAAGTTTATTGTTGGTCAAGTAAAGAAAAGTTCAGCATTTGGGTCAGCAAGTTGGGTGAGTTTTGGCATATGTCTTGGGGCTCACTAGATGAATGATTTTTCATATTTGATCCAGGCATAGGATTTATGTGCATTAACTCATCTAATTCTAACAATATTGTTGTTCCTCAAGAGCAATTCAAAGATGAGGTGATTCTCTTTTTACGGTTTTTGGAGTATGAATTCTTTCAGTTAGAGATTGCTAATGGTGTTGAAAATTTTATGCTAAAAGACTTGGGGAAATATTATGTTTATGATGAACTATGGATCTTCGAGCATAATGTATGCTCTACAAAACTCTTGCACACAATCGGTTTTACTTGCAGCAACAAGGAATTCTCCAAAGGAAAATGGTGTTGGGGTCTTTCATGCGGATGCAATCCGTTGTTCAGAAAAGGGTCCTACTTCTCTCAACCAGTGAATGGATTTGTGTAATTCATCCTCTTATTCATGCTCTTCACAGTGGGGTCACCTCACTTTTACAGATTTGTATACAGTTTTTTCCTCCTTTTCTGTGGTGTGTAGTTTAGTTTTCCTTGCTTCTGTTAGCTGTGGGTTTGCGTTTAGTTTAGGTGTTTTAGGTGGTTTGTTTTGTTTTGGTGGTTGTGTTGCTTTCCTCTGCCTTCCCTACTAGCTCCCTTTCTTTATTTATGCTTTGACTCTATTTTCCCAATGGTCCATGACACTGCTCCTTAACCAGAGATATTAGAAGTTCTCTGCATATTTGGCAACATGCAGTCCCCCAGACAGAGCCATTGTTAGGGTCTATTTGAATTTCCATGTAAAATTGTCCTTGACCCTTTGATATATTTAATAATTTTCTAGTTTCCTTCATTTTCAAAGCTTGCATCAATGGGTCTTCAGTGCCGATTTTTCTCCTTGAGTCAATCGTTGCAATGTTTCAAACTTGTCTTGTTGTAGTAGGCTCCTTTCCACCAAGTATCGGAAGTCCTTCATCACTCATGAACCACTTTGAATTGATTTGAACCTTGGTTCAAAGTAGTTCAAAGAGATTCAAAGGTTTCAAAATGGTTCAAGTTGGTTCTTATGGCTCAAATACAGCCAAGTTCAGTACAAGAATTCAAAGTTCAAGTTACAAGGCAAGGTTTATAATTTCAAAGGAACAAGCTTGAGAGATCTGAGGTGCAGTTTTGAAGGCTTGACCCATCATAATAGAGACATAATCCCTTGGTTTGAGTTTTTCATTTCATGGTTATGATTTCAAATCTAGAATTCATGAATCCAAATAACAAGATTGACTAATAAAACTTGTCAAGTTCAGAAGGATGCTGGAGATTTATTGCATGTTGCTATGAAACATTCCAAGATAATAAATACTCACTCTTATATTGTATATCATGGGTATCAACATGAAGCTCAGCATTATCATTTGGATCTTTATTGTATGTGACATCAAATCTTGGTGGGAGCCATAATGACTATGCAGAAGAAAAGATCAAACAAATTTTGTAACCACGGATTTGCAGATAGCAGAAAATCAATCATATTGCGGGGTCAATAACTTTTAACTCAATTTTTGGATCGGGCTGAGTTTCAGATATGTTTGAGAGAAGATAAATTTATAAATCCTCACCAAAGAGATTTTGAAAATTAGGTCTGGTTTGCGATATACAGATGTCTACGTGCACCTCTATCAAACTGTGAGTAAATATTTTATGTCCGCCCAGCAAAAATAGTATTTTCCTTTTGGGTTGAAAATTTTATATGCCACTTGTCTGAATGTCATTTAAATGTGTTAAAATATATCCTTATAAACTTCTAAATTAATATTTTATAAAGAGATAAAGATATAAAGGTGAGAATTTTATCGAAAGATGAAAGGCAGAAATACAGATTAACTATAATCATTTCAAGATTCAGTTATATAACTTTATAATGATCTCATTGAGCTATATATTGTAAAAGAGTGGGCATAACTAGGGTTCCCATTTTTCTTTTTCAAGAGACTTTGTGCTACAGAAAGGAAGGGGTTTTCTTTTTTTTGGCTACATTCTGTGTGCTGCCAGAATAGAGGAAAATTATTTCTTATTGCAATAGAGGAAAGAGCAGTGTTTTTATTTTATTTTCTGTTGTGTCTAGTTTTTCTGAGTCTGTGTGCTCATTTTACATTGAGAAATAAAGAAAGATACAAATTCATCTGTGTATGGAGTTGTTTTTTCTTTTGATTACAAGTTCTTGTGTTTTTATAATCACTCTCAATGTATATTTCATTTTGACAAACAAAGATTATATTTTCAGATCTGTGTATCGGGAAAATCAATTCATTATAAAGTCACCGTCTCTTCTCTTATTCTTTTTCATTTGGGATTAACTGTGAAGTTTTGTTGATGGAAACTTTGTTTTCTTTCAAACTGTATCTTTCCTTATTTTATTTAACACACTTTCAAATCATGTTGATGATTGAATAGTGACCTTTAGTTGCTTTTTGGTTAAAAGCAAATGTGTGGTTTAAAACCAATTAATTTATTGCACATCTGATCAGGGAGATGTACCCTGTAAAATTTAGAGGAAGATTATCAGTCTCATGATAATCTATCCAACTATTAGTTGCAGATTGTGTCTTCCTATTTGGGCATTTGAGAGTTATTTTGGAAGGATTTTGTGAAAAGACAAATCTGCTCACCAACAGGCACCCAAAATGGTGAG
The DNA here is from genome assembly GCA_018584345.1 of Thuja plicata. Lineage (NCBI taxonomy): Eukaryota > Viridiplantae > Streptophyta > Pinopsida > Cupressales > Cupressaceae > Thuja > Thuja plicata. Next base: position 3,002,479 of record MU225682.1, on the reverse strand, counting down.
TTGGGTGTATCTACTATCTCTGAATAAATTTGTAAGGAGATAATTGGAACTGTGCATACAAGCCATCATACATCAATTCCATATATGCTAGCAATTCCAAATCTGCATATTGATGCACTCCAACAAATTATGGTTCTAACCGAGTCAGGATCTCAATTACAACCAAGTTACTCAGGCTTAACCGAGTTAAGTCGGGTTGTATGGTTTCAAAGATGCAAAGTTAGTTCTCGCCGAGCCTCTGAGTAAGCCTGGAAGAACTAACCAATCTACAAAAGGTACTATGTATGGAGCATTTAATGAAAACTTTAAGGTAAAATTTCTCATAAATGGTGAAATTGAAGGGTTATTGTTTACTGAGTTTTACAGTTTGTAGAGAGATTAAGAGCTCTTAGAAATTTTGGAGTGAATTTGTGCTTGAAAGTTTTTACAGTGAAGTTTCATCAATCTTCTGAGCATTATGGAATCTTCATCTAGTAGTAAGATCAAAAAGGGATCTGAGATGTTAGTGAGGAATGCAGTCTACAAACCACCAAAGTTCAAACTTCATCCAGCGATCACAAAGGAGATAGATCCTATGGGAGCCCACTCCTAAATTCCTCCTAAGGTACTATTGATTCATGACATTTGAACTTTCTATCATTGCACCATTCAATAGCTAGGCACATTAGAGATGAATCAAGCATATGAGGCACTTTGTGTTGATGGAAACCTGAAGCCGAAACACAAGCACCTCTAAGTCAAGGGTTTAACTTATATCCTGCATATGTCGAATAATTTCTACATAAAATGGATTAGGTTTATTCTGAGCCATATTCACGACATGCATTTCTGGTTGGAGAAACCTATGAGAATCACTAAGATGATGGTGCACCGAGTGACAGGGTACCCAATGTTGGATAAACCTAAAGCAACTAAAACCGTACCCTGAGCTGATCTAGCTAAGAAGACTCTTGTCGAGTGGGATGGAAGAGGCATGAAGTTGAATGGAGTCACTGACATGGAGCTAATGTTTGGAATTCATGTGATTTCACATAAAATATATAGTTCAAGCTGACAAATCAATGTTCCATGTGAGGCTGTGGAATTGGGGTACAAAGTGGTGAAGAACAATCTATCATTTGACCTATCCGAGTTGCAGCTCATCCAACTAATCAAAAACATGGAGATCATCTGGGCATCTAAGACCAATCCCTATAAGTTTGGTTCACTCTTGGTCTGCTTATTTTTTTATGTTCAAAATATTTTCCCTTCAAAAGGCACAGTTGTATGGAAGAAGGATAGGTCTATAGTTTATTAGATAAATGAATTTATAGCAGAATTGAGAGATAATTTTGAGAGCATCATGGATGCTTACTTTGAGAGTTTTAGAGAGAAAATGCAGAATATATTGAGAATTCCCAAACAATTGGTAGAAGAATATAAGGATGATATATGCTTCCTAGTTGACTGTGACAGAGTGCACATCCAAGCAGTCAAACATAGGGTTGCATGGGGGATACCTCTTGCATATGAGGTTAACATTGATGAGACTAGAGATATTATTGAGGCTCTTATTAATGAGCATGTTGATCCTAAAGAACCATATTTTGGTACTTATGAAGAAGCTAAGAGAAGAATAACATTGGAAATAGAGATTCCCAAAATCTTGAAGAGAGGAAGGAAAAGAATTGAGAAGTTTGGAAAGAAATATGGAAATTCATCTGACTCTCTTCTTTCAATCACTAAAGACAAAGAGGATGACATAAATATAGAAGAAGAAGAACCTAAGAAAGAAGAGGAAGAGGTAGAAGAAGAGCCTCCTAAGAAGAGAGGCCAGCCCCCAAGAAAACACCAAAGGTCTCTACCCCTATCTTCACTGCAAACAATCCTAGGAAATCAAGAAGAAAACCGATATTGCCTAAAGAAGATGATAAAGAAGAAGATACAGTCACATTCAAGAAGTCACCACTTACCTTTGAGAAAAATGTTGAACAATTTAAGGAAGGTAGTGGAATGTAAAGTCTTAGATCACTTAAGTATGCTTCTAGAACCAAGGATGAGTAGAAGTCGATTGAGGATGCATTAGTAGTGAAGATGGAAAAATGGAAGTATGATCCATCTGAATTGAAAAGCCAAATGACTGAAGACCTTCTTAAGGAAATCACCATTCACTGAAAAAATGCAGTCCAAATTGAAAGGGACATCAGAAAAAAAAACCTTGAAGACAGTCATGCCTACGTTGACTGATAAGGAGGTAAAAGATATTATGTCTAAGTATGAAAGTAGACATACTCCAAGGTTTAGAACGTTTCAAGTTTTGGGCAAGAAAATAGAGGATATTGTGCAGACCGCAATTAGGTTATGGAAGTCCATTTTTTTATGACAAGGGAGACAAGGAAGATGATAAGATAGAGGAACCAAGTACAGACCCTTATGTATAGGTTAAAGATGAAGAGCTATCTAAGGTACAGACCATTAAGGAAACTGATGCAGAGTATATAGCAGTGGAAGTAATGGCATCCCTGCCCCAATCACCTACTTAGATTATCTTATCTTTAAGAAAGGAAAAGACCATAGAGTTTACATCAAGTCTAGCAGGAACTGAGCATCAGGCTCCACCTACTACTGGGCCAAGCCAGACCGAGTCACAGCAGGACACTATGAATATTTCTACAGTTGGTGCAATGAAATTTAATGACCTACTTCAACTGAACACTAAGGCCAAGGATGAGGAAGGAAAAGGTAAGGAAATCATTCCTTCACCTAATACCAAGGTCAAGGGTATAGAAAAGGAAACAATTACGGATTAAGTTAACCTTGAGGAAGACATTGTGATTCCTAATTGGGATCTTTCTAGCCTGACAGCTGAGAAAATGGACATCCTTGGGGAGCTACGAAAGAAAAGAGAAAAACAACAGAAGCTCCAAGCTGAGAAGAAAAGGAACGGAGTGCTAGAGGACATCAAAGGTATATTCCTTCATACACTAGAGATTGAAGTCAATGAGAAAGACTCTATAATGGACCAACTTGTCAACATAGTTCACAAGTTTAACCATGATCTAAGTGGTTAGGATAAATTGTTGTAGATGTAGAGACAAAATTTGAGAATAAGGTTCTAGAGAATGTTACAGGTAAGATTGCAATATATCAAGTGAAGTTATCCACCATTATTAGCTCTCTATAAACCACTATGAATAATGTTGTAGAATTGTTTCTAAAGTTGAGTGACACATCAAGTTTTACCATGGAAATAAGGAACAAGCTGACAAAGATTGACAATGATTTTAAGGCAAGTGCAAGCTAGTTGGCACTTACTCCTAGTTCAAGTTCAGCACATTTTGTTAAGATCATATATCTGACTGATCTACAGGAAGAGATACTAAGGGAAGAAGGAAGAGCAAGGGACTCCCTATCAGCTATTCAAAGCCAACTCATTCCTCATATGGATGTCATGCAAAAATATATTTCTCATGCAAAGACACTCACACATGATAACAATTTTTCAGTTGTAGAGCTTATGATGGAGTTGTCTGCAGAAATATAGATTGAGTTGCACATCCTAAAGGTGTTGCAAGATAATTGGGACAAGGATTTGTCTCAAAATTTGAAGGTACATAGTGATTTCCTTTCACATTTTAGTATTACCTTGTAGATATGCATTTTTGGCATTTGTGTCAAAAACAAGGGGGAGATAGGATATATATATATATATATATATATGAGGAAATACATGTACAGAGAAGAGGAAGATATATATAATAGCTACAAAAACAATTTTGAAAAATAAAAAATAGAGTCAGTTGCAACCAAGTTGCAGAGTAGTAGTCAAAATCGAGCTGGAACCCGAGCACATGGTAAGGGGGATTTTTGACTCATTAGTTTATTTGATCAGAGTTTTGGGTATGATAAGTGTTTTTGTCACTAATACCAAAGGGGGAGATTGTAGACCTTATGGAAAGACATATTTTCAATTAGTGCCAAAACACTTAGTCATTCATGTGGTTATAGTGTTAACTGAGCCAACATATTACAGTGTTAGCCGAGCCAGCAGCTTGAAGTGTTACCTGAGCTAAGCAGTTGTAGTGTCGACCGAGAAGTTAGTTCCAAGTAGTATCTATCGAGTCACTAGTGTTACCCAAGTTGCATACCATCTCTGAGTGATCAACGTGGACTGAGAACCTAGTGTCAATTGAGTGCTAGAGTTGCTAAGTTCACTATGTCACCCGAGTGTCAATATATCACCCAAGTGGATAACTAGACCTAAGTATCAGCATTGGGCCAACTTAGTAAATATTGTTTGATACTATTTTAGTAGCTGACTTATAGAGGTAATTGATTTGGATAGGTATATATGTAAGACACTTTATTTATCCAAAGGTTTGAGAAAATATCAATCATGAGAACAACATTGAACACATGTATGGATGTGAATATGAAGAAGTAGATTGATTAGAAGGCTACAATGTATAAAGGAATAAAAGAGACTCATCTATCACATTCAGGTGATCAGTATTACATCAAAGGATCTTATTTACCAAATCAGAGTTGCATAGCAGATCATTCACTGATTCATTCTAATAGGTGTATAAGTCAAATCCTTTAACAGGGTGGACCTAACAGTCCTTCTCAAATCTCCTAACAAATTGCATACTTAACTGTATTGTATAAATACTTTTACAAGGTGGACCTAAAATTCCTTATTGCTCCTAACTAGGAAGACCATCAGAAGTGGTCAATTGTAAGCCTTAACTGACCAACTTTATTACTGCAGTTCTAAAGCTTGTGGGTATCATCACCACCCCAATTTTCCTTTCTATTTGGAAGGTTTCTGGATCACCATATCTTGTGTCAAGTGTTATGAATGTTTATTGCTTTTTTGTTCCATGCATGCAAGTAGATTAGACAATCTAATAAAGCATAAAAGTGAAAAAGTTTTATTGGTTCCTAATTCACCCCCCCCCCTCTCTCAGTCAGCTAGCCTAAAATATATTTCCAAAACTATGATATCAGAAGAATAATCCTACTAAATAGGTACCAAATGATGATTCTCATGGTATGCAGTATCGTATCTCAAATNCCCCCCCCCCCCTCTCTCAGTCAGCTAGCCTAAAATATATTTCCAAAACTATGATATCAGAAGAATAATCCTACTAAATAGGTACCAAATGATGATTCTCATGGTATGCAGTATCGTATCTCAAATGCGATCCCTACTATGACCCCTCATCTTGAGTTTAGGCATAGGCTACAACTCCCTGTGGTATTTATTTTTCCATACTAAACTGTCTTAGCAAGTGGCCAAACAAGAACCTCTTAGTAATATATGGCATACAACCAACCAAGTATTTCTTTGTGCATAGATAACATATCTCTCGAGTGTTGTTGTCCCACTCCTCACAATCCAAGTATGACCCCCAGTTAACTACTATCATGTCTTCTATAGATTTTCTCTATTAAGAAAGGTCACCTATCTTGGGTTGCACCATATCTCTACAATACATATATACATAAGGCTCATCTCACTATCGAGACTGCACTACCACTAGCCGTGTAACTAGGATGTGCTCCTAGGCCCAGATCTGCAAAATAACTAATCTGATAGACATCGATCTATCCTATTGATAGACCACATGATGTAAATCATGATATAAATAGGCGAGGAGATAGGTACCCCAAGCCATACTCCATGGAGTCTAAATAAAATCCTCCAACAATCTACACCAACTGACATAAAACTCCTATGCACTCCGATCAGGAACAAGAAAACCACCAATCAATCCGGCCAATACTGCAGGAACAACCGCATACTGCCTCTCCATACACTCCCAGGTAATGTGTCTGATCACAATCAATGGATCCTGAAACACTCAAATAGATTCCTCTATATAGGGATGTCCTTTACAATCATAGTATGAAAAATCTTCCATCATAAGAATGTGTAGAATCCTCCACACATCCTCCAGGTTCATAGTGATCTTGTCGGTGGGCAAATAGAATGTATTATGCTCTGAGTGCCATCTCTCAATCCAAGCGATCAATAATCCCATGTTGATCTAATACTCAGGCATATCCATCAAATGAACCAAAATGTAGTGTCTTATGTCTCTCCTATCTGCCATAGATAGCGTATCTATCATAGAAAAGACATGATGATATGGTCCTTGCATCAAAAGAGTACCTCTATCAATGTACAAACACATAAACAGATAAAAAATCAGGCATTAAGGGAAAATAGGAAGATAGAAATAGGTAAAATTCAGTAGCTAAATATTTTAAACAGTTCAACACAGTCAGCGCAATCAGAAACTAGAATCTTCTAAGGAAAAAAAGCTATATTTTTTGCCTACTGTCCTAAAAATGATGAAACAGAAACGACGTTCTACCCAAGAAATGATGTTTTATTCCCCGAGAATGACACTTGACATCGAAGATGATGTTTTATCCTCTGAAAATAATCTTTCAACATCTGTAAATGACGTTTCCCCATAAACAACTTTGGGTTAATGGGAAATGACACTTTGTCAATAGGAAATGGAATTTCACTAAAAACCTAGAAATGACAAACCGTTTACTAGAAAAAACATGGAATTTATCAGAAATAACTTTCTATGCCGAAAATGATCTTCTACAAACTCTAAACAAATTTTAGTCCTAAATGTCTATAAATTCAAATTGTTGATGCATTAATGACCATTAATGAAAAAATTAATAAGAGGTCATCGACTACATACCATAGAAGGGTAGCAGGAAGGTCTCTGATGTCGTCTGACTAGCTCAAAATGGTCTATCTCCACTGGGATCGACATCTTCTCACTCTGAGCTCTCAATTTCTCTTGCTGTGAATAGTGAAAATGAATTATAAATTTGGCTTTTAAACCATATTTAATACATTTTGGGGGTAATTAATCTCAAAAATTTCACCCAATCTATTTCTTTATCACTTGCACCTTTTTAGCTCTATCTTCGTCCTATGGAGTCTGATTATTCCCAAATGAGAAGCTATTTCTTCATGGTTCTCGCCACTATCATTTCTATTAGAATCAAAATTTCCATTCCAAGCTTATCATTTTCATTCGGATATTTTCACTTGGAATTCAACCAATCTCATGTTCATTTTGATTCCAAGGGGGCATAATTAATCATTCTCAATCAAGTGATCATGGTGTAAAGGAGAAAAATGATGTTATGTAGGATAAGAGTGTTTTTATACTCAAATCACTTATCACCTTACATTTAATTCTTAGAGTGGAGGGAAAAATAAGACATTCCCCTTTATTCTCAAATGCACAAAGGAAGGATCCAAATGTATCAACCCAAAAGGATCAATGCATAAATGAATCGATCTATTGGAAATAAGAATAAAGAAGGAGATCCAAGGTTTCCCTCTTAAAAATGTGTTTTGAAATGAATGTAAATGTGTGATAGATTTAGAATGATTAAGGTTTTGAATTGAAATGAATGATAGAAAAGTACTAACCTTGAAATATTGCAAATCAAAGAATGCTATTTTCTAGCGTCTATACTCAATTTCTAGAAATTCAAAAGTATGATCCGGAAAGGAAATGTAGAGACGAACAAAACCCATAAATATTTTTCCATTTTGACGTCGTCTTATGAAAAAGGTTGACCTTGACCCACAAATGTCAACCCTGACCCAATAATGTCGACCTTGACTTGCACAGGTCTGACAGAGAATCTGTTCGTGGATCCCGATAGTTCACTGAAACGGGTATCCAGATCTGGTCTCAAATCTTCAGTCCTTAACTTGTATCTACAAGAAAAAGAAGTTTGTTTGTTGGGGGGGAGGGTTTTGCCTTATTCAAACCCTAAATTAGGAATTAACCTTGAAATCAATAATTGAAATAAGAATGCTAGCAAGTAGTATAATTGAATCTAACAATGAAGCTATGATATTGAATAGATATGCAATTGTAATTCAAATGTAAACAAGTATGTAGATATGAAAGCATGGACTTTAGAAACCATGAACCTCCATGATTGTATGCTTGGAATCCACCTTGAAGAGATGATGAAAGAGTCTTGAGGATGCACAAAGGATCTTGAAGGAAGATCACACCATCATGATGGCTAGATCTAGGGCTTGAATGATAAATTTTAAATGCTTGAACCAAATCCCTTCAAAGGCTTGAGAGCTTGAATCCTTGATCTTAAATGGAGGAATTGAATGCTTGAGAGGAAGACTTGAACACCTTAAGAGCTTGAAAACATGTAGAAAAATGGATGCTTGAACAAAATCTTGGTTAGAGCTTTTTTGCACTTGGAAGACTTAGAGGGAATGAGAGAGAAATGCTTCCTTTTATATGAAATTAGGGCACAATCTTCTAAGGAGGCCTACATAGGAGGATTAAATTCCCATTAAGGCATTTACCCCTAGGAGAGGACCTATATTAAAATTTAATTTAGGAATCAATGCTTTGGAACCCGAAATAGCCGACCTGGAAGCGGGAAAACTAAATTTTTGATGACCCCCGACAGCCAACAAGCTTCCTAATTTGAAAGGGGGACCCAGGTTAGGGTCGAGGTCAACCTTGACCCAGGGGATTAGAACCCTTGGGAAATATGCCAGGTGGGGTAGGAGGTGCCTGGGGAGGCCCAATCAGGGTCCTGAACCAGCACAGAAGCATGAGATGATGCAGAAACAGGATGATGATATGGTAGAGGTCAAAAATGTCCCCTAAGGAGGGATAAATGCTCTTAACATGGAAGTGCTTCCATTTTAAGATGATACACATGCTAATAAATCTATTCAATAACTGGGGCAGTATCAATTTTGATTCAAATCTACAATCGATCAAGTTATCAACCAAGTCAAATTCCTAACAGCTAGGGGGAAATCTTCATGAGATGTATCATATCAAGTTGACACTTCTATATTAGAAAATTACCCAATATTGGAATGAGTGATTTCATCACTTCACATCAAATTATTTTCTCTTATCAGTATTCAAGTTTTAAACATCAATATAGATATCAGTTTCATTGCACCACATCAAATTGGTAGTCTCTTCTGTTAGAAATAACTGAGAGGGGGGGTGAATCAGTGGCCTCAAAATATTCCAATAAATCAACCCAAAAACTTAGTACCACAATATTAAGCCTCTAGTTATCTTCAGTCCTATAAGATGAATGCCTTCAAATATACTTATCAAATTACTACTTCTCAGAATGCTCTATTAAACCTTATTCTTTATGTTTACCGAATAGTAGTCTTTCATTTACCAAAAAATAGTAAATTACTTAGAGTATACCGATCAATCCAGGTTAGTTATGTGTAATGCAAAAAACTAAAGTAATGACTCATAAACACATTGACACATAGATTTTTAATGTGGAAACCCTATTAAGGGAAAAACCACTTGGGATCGGTAACCCAAAATTTTCACTCTTCTGAAGTGAGCTCAGTGAAGAGCCAACCTGTTAAAGGTTACAAACACACTGTTAGGTGTGACCTTGTTAGAGGATTTAATAGAATAGTTTGTCACTTGATATCGGGCATCTCTATGCTACCTTTTATGACCAACCCAGTGTAGTTTGTCAAATGGTATTTGGAATCTTATGTTATCTTCATGATCAAACTTTTTGATACTCCTTGGGATGTATCTCAATATAGAAAGGATCTTTAAATCCTGCTGGGTTAAGAGACTTTTTGAATCAATTCTTAAACTAAAATAGTAAATGATCTGTTCATACATACAACTTAGACTTGCTGATTTTCAGATCTATTGTAAGCTCGTGTTACCTTTCTGATCAATGTATCTTTTTAATACCTTTGCTCCACTTTATTTTCTTCTTGGTGATGCTATGCTCTGTTTTTCGGTTTCTACAAAAATATTTAGCTCTTTCTTAGATTGATTTATCAGGACTGTATGAATTTTTTCTTCATCAGTTTCTCTTAAGAATCCTCTTTTTCATTCACTCCCCTTGCTTAATTCGTAATGAATTAAGTTGTCTCTTTATAGACATAATATCACCATTTCTCTCTTCTCAATTTTTTTTTATCTTGGTGTGATCCACAATTCTCGCCAATCTTGAGTTAAAGCATAACTCTTGTTTTATCTCATAGAAAACTCATTGACAACTAGATAAAACATCTTTTCATATTTTACTTATCTTTGGTTTTAACTTGTCAATGAGAAAAAAGTTAACAACCAGTTAAGTCTACCTTTAGCTCTGCCAGCTAGATATTTTGTCATTTTTGAACTCCAGTTAACTTCGGTGTTTTAAATCTTGTTAGCTTTGGTCAACACTTTAGTTATCCTTGGGCTTCTCCGTCGGTGTTTTCTATCTGTCGGGGTTGTCTGTCCTTCAGGCTTGTCTGTCTATCAGGTAACACTCTAATTATGGTCATCGGTTATGCTTGTGATTCTGCTCGTCGATAATGCTTTTCAGGTTTCTTTCTTGGGCATCACTGTAACTTTGCTCTCAGGTTTCTCTATCCTTGGGGTTCCAATAACCGCTAGTGTTTGAAGTCACTTAGTGAATGCTTGTCTTTTATGCATTACTAAAAGCATAATATTTATCTCTCTGATTCTCTGAAGTCTTTGACACTTTGAATATAACCAATTAGATTATATCAAGTTGACATCAATGAAAATACAATCCATTAACTGATTTAATATCTTGCATTATCTTTCTGCATTTTGGTGTTCAACTTAACATCTTCAAACATTCAATTAGTTACATGTCATCAATCTCTCCCTTTGGCATTGATGGCAACACACTACATTATCACACTATATTATTGCTAATACAATATGAAATATAACAGGTTCATCAATCTTTCCTATTGTAACTATTACAAATCTCTAGCTCTCGGTAAGCTCAAATAGATTAGATTTGTTTCTTGCAGAGTGAGTTTTTTAATCTTCAATCCCTTTACTAGATAGATGTAGCAGCTTCTATCTTTGTTTTGTGTTGTCCCTTGACTGTTCCTCTTCTTGATAATCTCTTTTTCCTTTGACAGCAATGAGTCATCTCTCCCTTTGTGTGTACTCTCTTTCTTTTGTTACTACTCTCCCTTTGATGGATATTTCATATGTGATCAATCTCTCCCTTTGGATAATGATTAACTTTCCCTTTGAATTTTTAGGAACTTCTCTCCATGGATAATGATATAATATCTTCCTAATAATAATGAGAATCTCTCTCCCTAATGAGAATCTCTCTTCCTTATGATAATGATAATCTCTCTCCCTTTGACAAAAATGCCAAACAATTCTCTTCTATATCATCTTCCATCCTTTTTATAATATACTCCTTGAATTTCCCTATCCATTAGCAATATATTGACTCTGGTGTTCGGTGCAGATTTGTACCTTGCTATGTACAAATGTTTATGCTGTTGTCCATCTCTGGTTCTTGCATCAACATGAATGATCTTTGATTTAATATAGGCTTATTCAACCTCCTAGTCATCTTACTAACCGATAGAAAAGGGTTGGACCCCTAGTCTCTTCCTTAGGTACTCAAATGTATCTTTTGGTAATGGATTGGTGAATATATCATTGTTCCTTTGATTGAACCTATTTTAGTATCACTTCTTTTTCTTTCACTTGTTCTCTTAAATAATGATACTTGATTTCTATATGCTTAGTCTTAGCATGCATGACTGGATTTTTTGATATGTTTATTGCACTGGTATTATCACAATAGATAACTATTGGTTCAAGAATCTTCATATTCATACCTTCCAGTAACTATTTGATCCATGCAATATTTGAGTAGTTTGCAGCACTAGCCACATATTCTGCTTCTGCAATAGACTGTGAGATGCATCCTTGCTTTTTGCTCATCCATGTGACAAGTCTGTCACCCATGAAGAATTCTCCTCCAGTTGTGCTCTTTCATTCATCTATGTTTCCAGCCCAATCAGCATCCGTATAGACTTGTAGCTCAAATTTTCCTTTTCTTTTATACCATAAGCTATAGTCCTCAGTGTTCTTCAAATATCTCAAAATTCTCTTGACAATAGTCATATGTGATTCTTTGGGACTAGGAGATAATCTTGCAACTATTCCAACTGCATGTGCAATATCAAGTCTGGTATGAACAACATACATTAGTTTGCTAATCATTGATCTATACAAGGTTTGATTTACCTCATTTTATTTGTCTTATGTTGTCAACTTACGTCCAGTAGCCATAGTTATTCCAACTGGTTTGGAATTTTCCATCTTGAATATCTTCAACACTTCCTTGATGTGTTTGGACTGAGTGATATATATATGTCTGCATCTTGTTGAAGAATTAGTAGACCAAGAAAGAATTTGATCTCCCCAAAAATAGACATTTCAAACTCTTTGCTCATTTCATTAGCAAAGGATTTGCATAATATTTCATTTCCCCCAAAAATGATATCATCAAAAAAAAATTCAGCAATCATAATATTACCATCAGTATCTTCTTTTTAAGTACAGATTGTTATTTTCACTTATTCTTACAAATTTAATGATAATGAGATAGGAGTGAATTCTTTCATACCATGCTCTAGGTGCTTGTTTTAATCCATAGAAGGCATTATGTAGTCTACATACCACATTTCTCTTGTCTGGATCAACAAACCATTCTGGTTGTTCAATGTATACCTCTTCTTCAAGTATTCCATTTAGGAATGCAGATTTGACATCCATCTAGTATACCTTGAATCCTTTGAATACAACATAAGGAAGTAATATTATGACTCCTTCTAGTCTAGCAATGGGTGCAAAGGTTTCACAATAGTCAATACCTTCTTCTTGTGCATACCCCTTGCATACTACTCTTGCTTTATTTCTGGTGACTTCTCCATTCTCAGTCAGCTTATTTCTGAATATCCATTTGGTACTGATGACATTTTTGTCATCTTGTCTTGGTACTAGTGTCCATGTACTGCTCTTCTCAATATGTTCTATTTCTTCATACATAGCACTGACCTATTCCTCATTTTCAAGTGTAGTATTAATAGATTTAGGCTCAAAATCACCAAGTAAACATCTAATGTTTAATGACTTACTTCTTGTTCTCATTCTAGCCTTCTTGTCTCCTATGATCTGATTCTATGGATGATGTCTTCTAACATACTTGGAAATTTTTGGTTCATCTCTATGTTCATCATCTTGACCTTCATTCTGATCTTGATTTCTCGCAACATCATCTTGAGGATTTTCCTGATTCTCAGTAATTGTAGCCTGATTCTTGGGTGCAATGTTCTATTTCTTGGGAGAAATACACTGTTGCTCAGGTAGAGTGTTAGATTCTTCAGTATAAAAAAACATGCTATAGTCCTCTGGCTCTTTTTTGCTTTCCTTATCATTCTTTTATGCAAACTCATCTATTTTCACATTTGCACTTTCAATGATCTTGTTAGATGACTTGTTAAGACATTTATAAGCCTTTCTTTTGGTTGAATACCCTAGAAAGATACCTTCTTCACTTTTGGAGTCAATTTTTCCATTTCTATCATCCTTCAAAATATAACATTGACTACCAAAGATTCTAAAGTAACTTACATTGGGTGTATGACCATACCATAGCTCATAGGGTGTCTTCTTTGTGTCCTTCTTCAATTTTAATTTGTTTAATGTGTAGACAACAGTACTAATAGCTTCCCTCTAGAAATTTTGAGTGATGCTTTTCTCAATCATCAATGTTCTTGAACAATCAACAATTGATCTGTTTCTCCTTTTAGCAATTCCATTTTTCTATGGTGTTCTTGGTGTAGAAACCTATCTTTTGATTCCATGCTCATTGCAATAGTTAGTGAACTCATCTAAAATAAATTCCCCTCCTCTATCTGACCTTAAGCATTTCAATTTCTTATCACTTTGTTTTTCTACCATAGCCTTATACTAGTTAAACATCTTGAATGCTTCTGATTTATCTTTTAAAAACATAATTGTCATCATTCTAGAATGATCATCTATAAAGAGAATGTAATACCTATCTCCATAGTAACTCTTTGTCCTCATGGGTCCACATAGATCAGTTGGACTAATTCTAGAATGGAATTAGATGTATGGGATTTACTTTTGAAACTAGACTTTTTCATCTTACCTTTTTGACAATTCTTGCACATGATATGCTCGGGCTTAGACATGCTTGGTAAGCCTCTGACTTTTCTTTTATTGCTTATCTTTATTATGTTGTCAAAATTCACATGACACAATCTCTTGTGCCACAACCATATGTCTTCATTTCTATCCATCAAACAAGTGGTGTTAATGTCATCAAGATAGAAAAGGTTACCTTTTTTCTATTCACCAGTTCCGATCAACCTTCCTAATTCATTGAAGATCTTTGCCTTCTTATTTTCAAAAGCTACTCGGTGACCTATATTGTTCAGCTATGAAACACTTAACATATTATAATTTAGTCATTTTACCCAGTAATCATTTTCACATTTGATTAGGTTATTCAGCATTATGGTTCCTTTACCTTCAACTGGACAAGGTGTGTCATTACCCATTCTTACTAAACCACCATTATAGTATTCAAAAGTTTCAAACTTTTTCTTATCACCAGTCATGTGGTGAGTGCAGCAACTATCTATGATCCAAACATCATTCTTACTAACCTTAGATATGAGTGTAGTCTCTACATACCTTTCTTCTTCTTTGTTTGAATCATCCTTCATGGCTACAAATACCATCTCAATGTCTTCTTCACATTTGGTTTCAGTATCATCAACTTTGTTCTCATCTAGGTAACAAGATTTCTTCCCTTTTTCTTGTTGTCTTGGGTATCTCTTCTATCATTTTGTCAGTTTCTTTGGTAATATCTATTATCACCTCTATCAAACTTCTTCTCATATGATTTTTCATTACTTTTGTCATCTTTTCTTCTGTTAGGACATCTTACAGAAAAGTGTCCAACCTCTTTACAATTAAAACATACAAGTGGTAATCTACCTTTGTATCTACCTTTGCCTCTCTGCAATCTTCTTGTCATTAGTGCTTCAATCTCATCAAGATCTTGATCATCACCATAACTTTCACTATAATTTCTAACAGTGTTTCTATGACTTGATTTACTTATTTTCAAAGAAGATTTGAATGTAGACTCTATAGATGGTAAGACACTATTATCAAAGTTATTCATCTCAAATGAAATCATTCTACCAATTAGACTATCTAGAGTAACTGTATTGTTTGCAACTGCTCTCATTTCTTGTATAGTAGATACTCTAATAGCATATACAGGCAGTAAGGTTCTTAGGATTTTACTTACCACTATCTCCTCTTCAAGTACACCTCCAAATCCTCGAATAGCATTGACTACCTCTTTGATTCTACAGCTATATTGAGTGATATTTTCTCCTTCTTTCATCCTTAGGTCATCGAACCTCCCTCTTAGGATTTATTCCTTGGCTCTTAGTACATTAGCATCTCCTCCATGTACCAGCTTTAATTTATCCCACATTTTCTTAGCAGAGGTGCAGGTTTTGACATCTTCAAAGTCAGCATCGGAGAGTGAGGAAGCAAGCTCTATCATCATGCAATTATGCTCATCCTTTTCTCTTAATTTCTCAAGAGTGTGAGGTCCTGTAGGCAAGACATATTTAGTATCAAGGTGTTGAGTAATATTATTACCAATACTTGATAGGTGGAGTCTTATTCTGCTTTGCCATGATGCAAAGTTGTCTTTATTCAACTTGGGCACATCTTGTCTGTTCATCTTGTGATCTTTTTCTTGAGTTGTTAAACTCCCTTTCTAAGCACACAAGCTCTGATACCAATTGTTAGAAATAACTGAAAGGGGGGGTGAATCAGTGGCCTCAAAATATTCTAATAAATCAACCCAAAAAATTAGTACCACAATATTAAGCCTCTAGTTATGTTTAGTCCTATAATATGAATGCCTTCAACTATACTTATCAAATTACTACTGCTTAGAGTGCTTTGTTAAACCTTATTCTTTATGTTTACCGAATACTCGTCTTTCATTTACTGAATAATAGTACATTACTTAGAGTATACTGATCAATCCAGATTAGTTATGTGTAATGCAAAACACTAAAGTAATGACTCATAAACACATTGACACATGGATTTTTAACGTGGAAACCCTATTAAGGGAAAAACCACTTGGGACCAGTAACCCAAAATTTTCACTCTTCTGAAGTGAGCTCAGTGAAGGGACAACCCTGTTAAAGGTTACAAACACATTTTTAGGTGTGACCTTGTTAGAGGATTTAATAGAATAGTTTGTCACTTGATATTGGGCATCTCTATGCTACCTTCTATGACCAAACCCAGTGTAGTTTGTCAAGTGGTATTTGGAATCTCATACTATCTTCATGATAAAAAATTTTGATACTCCTTGGGATGTATCTCAATATAGAAAGGATCTTTAAATCCTGCTCGGTTAAGAGAATTTTTGAATCAATGGTTAAACTGAAACAGTAAGTGATCTGTTCATACATACAACTTAGACTTGTTGATTTTCAGATCTATTCTAAGCTCATATTACCTTTCTGATCAATGTATCTTTTTAATACCTTTGCTCCACTTTCTTTTCTGCTTAGTGATGCTATGCTCTATTGCTCGATGTCTTCAAAAATCTTTAGCTCTTTCTTATCTTGATTGATCAGGACTATATGAAGTTGTTCTTCATCAGTTTCTCTTCAGCATCCTCTTTTTCATTCACTCCCCTTTCTTAATTTGTAATGAATTAAGTTGTCTCTTTATAGACATAATATCACCGTTTCTCTCTTCTTGATTTTCTTGATCTTGGCATGATCCAAAATTCTCTCCAATCTTGAGTTAAAGCATAACTCCTATTTTATCTCGTAGAAAACTCTTTAACAACTGGATAAAACAACTTTTCATCTTTTACTTATTTTTGGTTTTGACTTGTCGATGAGAAAAAAGTTAACAACCAGTTAAGTCTATCTTTAGCTCTGCCAGCTAGATATTTTTTCATTTTTAAACTCTAGTTAACTTTGGATTTTTAACTCTTGTTAGCTTCAGTCAAAACTTTAGTTCTCCTTGGGCTTCTCTTTCGGTGATGTATGTCCATCGGGGTTGTTTGTCTGTCAGGGTTGTCTGTCCTTTGGGCTTGTCTGTCTGTCGGGTAACACTGTAATTCTGGCCTTCGATTATGCTTGTGATTCTGCTTGTCGGTAATGCTCATTGGGTTTCTTTCTTGGGCATCACTATAAATTTTCTCTCTGGTTTCTCTCTCCTTCAGGTTCCACTAACCGTCAATGTTTGAAGTCACTTAGTGAATACTTTTCTATTATGCATTACCGAAAGCATAATCTTTATCTCTCTGATTCTCTGAAGTCTTTGAAACTTTGAATATAATTAATCAGATTATATCAAGTTGACATCAATGACAATACAATCCATTAACTAATTTAATGTCTTGCATTATCTTTCTTCATTTCAGTGTTCAACTTAACATCTTCAAACATTCAATTAGTTACATGTCATCATCTTCATCAGAACATCAAGAGATAATTGATTTCATCAGGACCCATATAAGGTTAGTTATCTCAATAAAATTATCAACAATAATCAGTTTCAACACTTTACATCAAATTGATCATCTGTTCAAATCTTTGCCAGAAATTAGTTTCATTGCATCACATCAAACTAGTTGTCTGGTCAATCTTTTTGAATTAGGTTTTGTCAGATATCTGTTTCATCACTTCACATCAAACTGAGTATTTGATTAATATTTTAATCTCATTGTAACAATAATCAATTTCATCACTTCACATCAAATTGGTTAGGTGTTATTATCTGCGAGGTAATCAATTTCATCGCTTCACATCAAATTAGTTATTCTAGTCTCAATCTATCATCAAACTTTAGACAAGTTGGGGCATCAATTTCATCACTTCACATCAAATTGATCCTTTATTCTTCTTATCAACAAGTCTATCTAGTTCTTAAAGAAATATGGGATCTATGGTATCTTCAATCGCTTTTCATTTAATCAAGTTCAGAATCAGTTTCTAATCATGAATAGTTTCATCCAGATTCATATCAAACTATTCAATATCTAGTCAACATTAGATGTTCTTTGAATCAATGCATTGATCGCACATCAATCCAAAGAGGGGAAAATGTAATCACCTAAAAATGGTCTAATGAAATCAGGAGCCCTAATCTGAAATCAAGTGCCCTAAGTCCTAACCACAACATCAAATTCAAAGCTGATCATAATTATGTAATTGAACTAGATCGATTTAATTATATAATTCATCAAAAATCAAGAATACAAGATCACTCACCAAGAGGCATTAATTCATCAATTAGTCTTGGTCATTTATATCAAATAAAAACCAAAAATCAAATGGCTAAGGAAATTAATTAAAAAGAATTAATTAATAAAAAATTTATATTCCTTCAACTTGCCTCAAAAGTCAAACCTCTAACCAATGAGAGGCATTCACATGGATCAGAAATGATTCAATCTTGACCATCCCCCATGGATGTATCTCAACCATCCAAATTTAAATTTCAAATTTCATTTTTTTCCCTCCAAGGAAAATCTATATAATGAAGCCATTCTAAGCTCATTTCATATAGATGAATAGTGCATTTGTAGCTAGATAATGTCAATTTCTTTCTAGCTAATCTATTTCATTTTGTTCTTCATTTGTAATTTGTCAATTTCATGCATTTGATTAACAATGCAGCATAATTGAGCAATCTCATATGTATTTTAGTCATTTTCTCATCAATCTTCCATCTTAGATTGTCTATTTTCTATGAATTCATGCTTAATATAACAACATTCTATGAAATTCATGTAAATCTTCTAGCTAGGAAGCAATAGGAAGTTTTTGACATGTTAATTGTTTCAATTTGGTTCAATTCAGTTGTATTTTGTACCAACATGTGTTGGATAATATCAGTTTTGGTTACTGATCATGCTGTTGATATTCATGTTTTGTCACTGATGTCAACATATATTTCTATGGAGAAGATAGACTGGTTACTTAACTAGAAGGAGTGTACGGACACTGTACAAATGATTCAAAATGATCTAAGTTGGATTTATGTAGAAGGATGTGTGCTTACCTTATTCTTAAGGTCACTTGAATTTATGTTACCTACTGTGGATGTTACAGTTGATTTAGTGAAGACTGGTTTTCTAGACTGTAACTGTGATTCTAGACAGAGCAGGTCTCTGTGTTTCAGGTATATCTTTCTGGTGAAGATATTTCAGAACTTGTGAGATTACTGATGGATATCTGACATATGGTATAGTAATGGGTTGAGTTCAATTGTTGATTGGATACTGATGATGTCAGTTGTGGCGTGTATTCTTGAGAAGACCTATTTCATGGCCGACTTCACACATCTAGCGTGTGAAATTAATTGTGAGCATGAATCATAGATCTGGAAGTATTTTTAATGGATTGTAAATGTTGTATACTTGTTATAGATACCATTTGTATCTTAGAAAGAGGCTATGTAATTATTGTATGATGGAAAGCCTTAATTGACCGACCTAGTTAATTATGTATTAGGAAAGCTTAACTGGCCGACCTAATGAATTATTGTAAGAGGGTATATATGAATGATAAATTCTTGTGGAGAAGTGTGGTAGAGAAAGAAAAGAAAGATAAGTGTGAAAGTTATGAAGCTTGTTGACTGTTGGATACAAACAGAGTTGATAATTCATTGGAACTGACCAAGAAAAGACAAATTTTATCAGACAGTTCACTGGAATGTGTATTTGCTTTATACACTTGATTCAGATTGTAAATCCTTGATGGTGGCTTTAACCTTCTTTGGGAAATGTGCCTCGGCAGTGAGCCTACTATTATCTTTGACTCCTATTTAGGTTCTGTCTCCTAACAGTGACTGTGTACTGTAATGTTGTAATAAGCTCCTAATAGGGCTAATATCTTTTAATACGGATACTATACTCTCAGTATATTATTTGTGGGTGTTAATTCCCACCAGGGTTTTACCTTTAACAGGGTTTCCTCATCAACAAATATTGTGTTATGGTGTTGGTATTTACTTTTTTATCATTTACATTTGTAGATTTGGTTTATAAAGTATAAAGTTTAATAATCTAGATTACAACGGATTCACCCCCCTCTCAGTTGTGTTGTGGACTGTTATTCCTAACAATTGGTATCAAAGCTATTGGTCCTCAAAGAGAAATTTTAATAGATTGAGGTGATCTTGAAGATGACTTAGTACAAGAAGGATAGTCCAAAGTTTGATCCTGAAAACTTTGACAGTTGGAAGAAAAAGATGAGAACACATTTGCTATGTTTGGGAATTGATTACTGGATGATAACAAAGAAGAAGGAAAAGGTAGCGACTGGGGATGAATTAGAGAAAGCCAATGAAGATCAAAAGAAGATATTCTCATGCAATATGGTTGCAATGGAATCCTTAATCAGTGCACTATTAGAAGGATAATTTACTGAAGTAAAGGACTTGGACTTTGCACATGAAATTTGGACAAGACTGGAAGCACTATATGTTGGAGACAAGTTTACAAAGCAAGCAAAGTTACAGAACTAGAAGACAAAGATGGAATCACTGAAGATGAGAGAGGATGAGAACATTAGAGCATATGCATAGATAATTTCTGGGGTAGTTACTTGTATTAGGAACTCTGGAGGAACTTATAGTGAGGAAGAAGTGATTTCAAAGATACTCAGATCTTTGACACCTGCATACAGAACCAAGGTTCAGGCTATAGAGGAGATCATACCTTTGAAACCAAAATTCACTAGAGAGATGTTGATTGGAAAGCTAACTACATTTGAAGCCATAGAATTGGGAGATACTTTACCTAAGGTTGAGTCAGCATTCAAAGCAACCATGCACAAAAGAAAAATAATATTACCTGGAAATGCAAGCACAAGCAGTAATGACCTAAGAGAAGAACTTGGAGCCTATGCTGATGAATGAGAACAAATACAAGAAGAAGAAATAAATAATGATGAAATCGTTGCACTGATTTCCAGAAGAGAAAAGAGAGGTAAGGGTAAGTTTGAGGGGAAATTGCCTTTGAAATTTTTTTCATGTAACAAGATCGGTCATTTTGCATCTAGATGCCCTACAAGAATTCCAAAGCACAAACCTAAGTTTTTCAAGTCTAAGTTCTCAAAGGATAAGGAATGTTGTTATGCTAGTGAAGGTATATCTGATGATGAAGATGGTGACTATGATGAAATTGGATTTATTTCTATTAAAGATGATGAACCTATGCATGAAGAAAAAGCATTAGTGTCCCGAGTTGAAAAGAAATTTGAATGGATCATAGATAGTGGTTGTTCACATCATATGACTGGAGATAAAAATAAGTTTGTGAGTTTGAAAAAACATGATGGTGGTGTTTTTAGATTTGGTGACAATACTCCTAAACTTATTATTGGAATTAGATCTATTTCCTTGGATGCAAAGACTAACACTGACAATGTATTACTTCTTGATGGACTTAAGCACAATTTGTTGAGTGTTGGACAACTAGTGGATAAGGGTTATCAACTAAACTTTATAAATGGAAAATGTTCTATCAAGAGTAAAACGGGAGACTTGATAGCATCTGGTACTAAATCTAGAGGTAATGTATTTGAATTGAACACATCTAAAGCTTCATTTTTTATTGCAAAGGTTGATGACAGTTGGTTATGGCACAGAATATTTTTTCATGTTAATTTTGATAATATTGTGAAAGCAAGTATGAAAAAAATAGTGAGAGATCTACCTAAAGTTGTAAAGCCATCTAACACTATGTGTAGAGAATTTGTTATGGGAAAATAGACTATAAGTACTTTCAAGAGCAAAGCTTATTCAGCAAAAGGGAAGTTGGATCTGGTGCATACAAAGCTGTGTGGTCCTACAAGAACAAGATCATACTATGGTGAAAGGTATTTTATACTTTTTGTTGATGACTTTTCTAGAATGATGTGGGTTACATATTGGAGAGAGAAATCTGAAGCATTTGATAAGTTCAAGTTATTCAAGGCAAAAGTTGAGAATGAATCTGGTTTAGAGATGAAATGTTTGAGATCAGATAGAGGAGGAGAGTTTACATTAGAACTATTTAATACATACTGTTAAGAAAATGGAATACATAGACAGACATCAGCTCCTAGAACTCCACAATAGAATGGGATAGCAAAATGAAGAAACAGAACCATATTAGATGTTGTAAGGACTATGTTTCTGGAAGGAAATGTGTTACATGTTCATTAGAGAGAAGCATTTGGCACTGTTGTGTACACATTAAACAAAATTTAGATTAGAGAAGGTACAAATAAAAATCCTTATGAATTATGGTTTGATCATGCACCTACTGTGAAATATTTTAGAATATTTGGTAGTAAATGTTATATCAAGAGAGATGATGAGATAGGAAAGTTTGATGCTAGAAGTGATGAAGGAATCTTTCTTGGTTATTCCACTAAGATTAAAGCATATAAATGTTTCAATCTGAGACTGAGGAAACTGATTGAAAGTGCCAATGTGAGGATAGATGAAATTTTCAAATTTAGGAAAGAATGTATGATTGTGGTTAGATAATAGAAACAAGAGAAGTTTTTGTTGAACCTAAAGGACCCATGATGATCGAGAATGAGATTGAAGAAGAAGAAAAGGCTGAAGCTACTAAGACATTGAAGACACCAAGGTATGTCAAGAAAAAGCATATTGAAGATCAAATTATTGGTGATGCAAGCAAAGGCATGATGAATAGATCTAGAGTTAGAGATGAAATATGTTTGATTTCTCACGTTGAACCAAAGACTACTGATGAAGCATGTAGAGATGAATCTTGGACTAAAGCCATGGAAGAAGAACTAGAACAGATAAAGAAAAAAAATACTTGGGAATTGGTTCCAAGACCTAAGAACAAAAATGTGATTGGCACTAAGTGGG
>MU225682.1:2898880-2921819 GCA_018584345.1 Thuja plicata | reverse complement strand
TCACCGCTTCTTCTCTCTCTTTCTTTTGTCTCTCTTGTAACTTTAGGGTTAGGTTTTCTTTGACCATCCGAAGCTTGTTGCATCCTTAAGGGATTCCAAGATGGTCAAAAACCTATATATAGCAAAAAGAGTTATATTTTGTGGGAGGTCTTTGATGTTGGAACATTTTGGAAAGGAGATAATATATCACAGAATTCAGATATTCTGGTTCCTGTCTATCTTTTGAAGTTGTATAATCTTTCATGTATGGAAAGTTGGATCATATAAATAATATACGGTGCAATTTTACTCTCCTCCATTGTTGTCTCTTTATTCTTTGTGTGTGCTCTTCTATGTTAAGTTTACAAGGTATTCTGAAACATTATGGTTATTAGGTAACTATTTGATTACTTGCAAGTTTCTTTTAAGGAAAGAACTAAGTTTTGTAAGTAGTTTCAGGGAGCATACTAATTTTTTTAAGGATTTGATACAATAGTTTTGAGGTGACAGGGTAACTTGTAAGGCAACTTACCTGAATTGTATGTGGGTTGTAAGGCAATCTGCTGTATTTTATTTCTATGAGATCTTCGCTTATTTGACTCTATAGCCCAAAGGATAGGCACTGGTTGAGGAAAAAGTCTGATAATCTATCTGTGTCTAAGTTGTTCCAAAATATCAAAACCAATTCAAAAAAAATACTTTGTTACTAAGAACAGATAAACTAAACTTGTTAAGGACCTATGTCAGCAGGACAGTGTCCATATTATTGATTCCTTGAAGAGTGAATCATTAGGTTGTCCCTCCTACTATAAAAGGAAGAATGATGAAAATCCTTGTATCATTGATTCTTGTTATGCTTACAACCATGGTTTGTATGGTTATCTCTTGCATATGGTTATGCTTCGTTATTTGCAAAGTGATTCATAAGTTGGTTTAACAAAAGATACATAGCAAATCAGTGTCCACATCAACAAATACTATGTAAATAGCAATCTTAAGAGGTAAAACTTGCCTGAGTATATGTGGAGCTCAAAAACGAAGAGGGACCTTATCTAGTCCTTAGCAATTAGGCTTTTCTTGTTCCTGAATCAGTATTAGAAAGCATGGTGTTCAAGTAGTCATTTCAAGCACTGTGATTCATACAAGAAAAATCCCTAACACTTCCTTCCTTAATTTTAAAACTTTATGTTCTAACTCTTTACATCTATTCTTCTTCTCACAAAGATCTAATTTCATCACCTCATTCACTCTCTTGTCCTATTCTAATTATGTTTTCAAGTTTGTGATATTTTGTGTGACTCATCAAGTCTCTTGTTCAACTGATCTTATTCTCTTGTAGTAGAAAGTTTACACTTTGAATTTTCTTTCTTTATCCTATCAAGTTCTTCAAGTGTGCATATTAACTCACCTTATAAGTTCACCTCAACTTCAATGTCATACTCTTCATTGCTACTATAGGTTTTGCAAGTCTTGTAGCTGCTTCTTGGAGTTGATTTATCACTTTGTTCTTCTTGTGCCATGAATAAACTTACTTCCTTCTCTTCTTCACTACCGCCCTCATCTGATTCACTTTCTTCATCAGTTGCATCCTTGCCGATTATGTAAAGACTCTTCTTCTTCTGAAAACTTTTTCTTCTTGGCTTAGACAACTTTCTCATCTTTAATTTTTCTTTCTCATCATCCTTGTCATAAGGACACTCAATTGTGAAGTTTCCTATCTTCCCATAATTAAAACACTTGAAAGGAAGATTTCCTCTATATTTTCTTGATCCTTTCTTCAACTCCCTCACAAAGTTTTCCTTGGATCCTTCTGATTCTTCTTCTTCTACACTGCTATAAATTTATTTCCCTTTTCTTTTAAAGGTGAAGGAAGCCTCTTTTGACTTTGAAGGTTCAACACTCATAGACCTCATTTCATAGGATAATAATGATCCAAATAGCTCATCCATAGAGTAGTTGTTGAATTCTTTAGATTCTTCTATGACAAAGAATTTTGTATCATATCTAGGTGTTAAGGACATCAAGGCTTTCTTCACTATCATCTCAACAAGAAAATACTCTTATTCCTCTTGCAACACTTACAAATTCACCTACCCTTTGTAAATAACCTGCTTTATTCTCTTCCTCTCTCATCTATAGCCCCTCAAACTATGTTCTAATATTCTACATTTTAGCTTCTTTCATCTTCACATCTCCTTCATAAAAAAAAATTGTAGCTTGTCCCAAGTCTCTTTAGAAGATTTGTAGTGCATTACTATAACAAACTCTGTATCAGTTAGACCATTGAGAATTGCATGTTTAGATTTAGCAGTATGTTCATACTCCTTAGAATCTAGATCAGTTGGGGTGTGGAGGGAACATGATAGCCATTCTTAACTACCATCCAGATTACACTTTCTAAAGAAGATAAGTATGTTTCCATTTTTCTACTCTAGAAGGCATAATTAGTGACATCAAACATAGTGGCCTTGGCTAAAGAGGAATCTTTTCTAGGCATTTGTTCCTAGACCAAGATCTACCCGATCAGGAGAAATCTAACCATTAGAGAACTTGGATCTGATACCAATTAAAGGATCATGAATGCCACTAAGAGGGGGGCTGAATTAGTGTACTTTAAAAAATTAATTCTCTAACTCCAAAAAACTTAATACTTGCACGCATATGCATAAACATTAGGAAATGAAATTAACTCAAAGACACACAAGTAGCAACCACACAAAACTGGATATACAAGGAAAACCTATGGTGGGGAAAAACCTCAGTGAGAAATGTTGTTGGATTATACTAATCCAATCCGGCCTCACAAGTAATGATCACAGTTGGTTACATACACTTATGGGTAGCCACCCAAAGGAGCTCCACTCCTAGTTTATATATAATATGTCAAAAGGACCACCAATCCCTTATCCTAATCACTCACACAAGATAAAATTTTATACAAAAAAATGCTTGCAAACAAAGAAGGTACATTGTTGAAAATGTGGTTTTGTGACTCTTCATATACATCTCACTATGTAGATAGTATTTATATGCACTGCCTTTGTTTTGGCTTATTCTCCTATATTTTTTCTCTTTCTACTGTATAAGATCTTCAAGACTATTCTTTTGTTTGCTACAAGAAATCCTTTTGTATTTCAACTCTTATGTTGCTACAGGAAATTCCTTCTGATTCTTCTTTCTCAAGATACTATAGAATTTTTCTTCTAGAAACTCACTTCTAATTGTTTATGTGCTTTATGACCTTCATGTATATGCTATTACCAATAATGAACACTCTTTTTGATTAATATCTGCATTCATAAACTTAGCATATGTTGGAAATTTTCCTCTATGCAAATAATTGACTGTATGTTTGCCATTGATGACAACATATAGTATATAGCAGTGAACTATATTCACTTTTCAGTATGGATATGTGGAAGCCTTGCGCAGTTGCTTTTATGTTTCAGACATAGTTACTATACCATGTTCATACAGGCAGATTCAGATGTTTAGTAACAGTTAAGTTATGTTACTCTATTTACCAACCATAGTTTTAGAGGATTGTTTTCAGAAAGCCGACAGTAATCTCAATAATTCTTCAGTTGCGCCTATTTATGGGATATGCATGTTTAGATTAATGTTTAGTTATGATTCAAAGATAATTAACTAAAGGTGCTAATCATGTTTCATCCGAAGCAAGGCGTTTGGGTATTTTTGGTGGAGCCGACTATGTGAAGCAATGCGTCTATTCATTTTGAGTTGTGTGGTTCTAATTATGTTGCATGCTTTGTTTATCCAACAAGAGAAGCATTGGAGGGATTCCTATAGTTGACAAATATCATATCTTTTGGAGAAGAAACTTATAGTATTTCATTTGAAGATCACCAAGTGTGAATGATAAGAAAAGAGACAGAAAAAGAATAGAATAGAATGCTGATTTTTTTGGGACAGTAAAGCCATTTCATTCATCAATTAAAGATCTATTTGAAGAAGTAGTGAGTGTATACAATTCATTGGAACTAATCAAAATAGCAGGTCTACTCAAATAGTTCATTATCGTATATAGTGTATATGTGTTTCACTGAAGGTTGCAGCCTTCATCATTCTAGCAGTGAGCTTTTTGACAGTGAGTCCTCACCCCTAACAGGGTTATTTGTAAAACACTCCTAACAGGGTCTAACCCTTAACCATATCACTGTACTTATTGCATTGTAAAGATAAACTCCTAACAGGGTTGTAAGATCTTCTAATAGAGATTATTATACTCAAGTATAGTTCTTTGTGGGTGCTAATTCCCATCGGGGTTTTTACCTAATTTGGTTTCCCCATAACCAAAATTGTGGTGTTCTATTTTGTGTTATCTTATTGTGTATATACTTAATGATACTCTGCACTTAATTAGAGGAAATGCATTTAACTAGCGGATAACTGATTCACCCACCCCCCCTCTCAATTATCCCTTGGGACTATTCCAACAATTGGAATCAGAGCAAAGTGCCTTGGAGAGAAAGCCTAACAGCTTAAGGTATATCAGATGGTGTACTTCAGGAAAGAGAGTCCTAAGTTTGATGGAGAGAATTATCTTGACTGGAAGAACAAAATGATAACACATCTTTAGTGCATTGGTATTGACATTCCTACCTTAAAGGACCTTGTAGAAGAAGATTCTACTAATAAGCAAAAGGAAGTGTTCACTCAAAATACAATTGCCAAAGAAGCCCTAATCAGTGCCCTATCTGACAGTGAATTTTTTGAGATCAAGAAGGAAGACAAAGCATATTCAATTTGGAAATACTTAGAAGACATTTTTGAAAGAGACATCCAAGAAAAGAATGCGCGTAGAAAGACATGGATGAAAAGATACAACAATTTAGAGATGTTGCCTGACGAAAACATCAGAGCATACAATCAGAGGATTAATGAAGCAGTCTCAGGAATCAAGAACAATGGTGGAGAAATCTTGGAGGAAGATATAATGGAAAAACTGATGACTACATTGACAGAAGATTATGAAAGCAAGATAAACATCTAAGATGAAAGCATGCAATTCTCAAAGGACTTCAAAAGAGAAACCTTGATCAGAAAAATATCTGCATTTGAGATATCAAGATTGAAGTCGGAACCTAAAATGGAAACATCTTTCAAAGCCTCAGTCCATGGTAAGAAATCCTTGAGCATCTCTAGAAATATTGAGAAAGAAGAAGTTGATACAAAACTAGAAGAATTCATTGCTATGATTTCTAAGAAGGAAAGGAAAGGTAAAGGAAAATATGAAGGACATATACCATTCAAATGTTTCTCATGCAACAAAGTTGGCCACTTTGCATCCAAGTGTCCTACAAGAGTCAAGAAGTTCAGATCAGATTACAAACCCAAATATACTAAGGAATGTTATCATGTTGAAGATGGTGTGACTGATGATGATTCAGGGGAAGATGAAATTAGATTTGTTGCAATTAAAGGTAATGAAAAAATGATTGAAACAATAGAAATTGAAGATGAAAAGAAAGCACAAGAATTGGATTTAGTTTCACAAGAAGAGATCATAATAGACTGGATCATAGACATCGGGTGTTCACATCACATGACAGGAGAAAAAGACATATTTGTACATCTAGATAATTACAAAGGTGGCATGGTTAGATTTGGAGATAACACTCCCAAACCTATCATAGGCAGAGGATCCATTACCTTAGATGGAAAGAACAAGACAGATGATATTCTATATGTTGATGGTTTACATCATAACCTACTGAGTGTTGGACAGTTGCTTGATAAAGGATAACAGTTAGAATTCAAAAAAAATAGGTGCATTATTAACAACAAAGAAGGAGACAGGATTGCATCAGGATCAAAAACCAAAGGTAATGTTTTTCAGCTTAAGTCTGAAGTAAGTTTTTTTGTTGCAAAAGTGGATGACAATTGGCTATGGCACAAAAGACTTTGTCATATCAATTTCAACAATATAGTAAAGATAAGCAATGTAAAGGTAGTAAGCAACCTTCCTAGTATTGTAAGACCATTTGATATTATGTGCAGGTAATGTGTGATGGGAAAGCATGTGAGGACCTCATTCAAAAGAAAATAGAACTCTACAGAGAAAACACTAGATCTAGTGCATACAGAGTTATGTGGACCTACTCAAACAATATCATACTATGGTGAAAGGTATTTCATTTTGTTTGTTGATGATTTCTCCATAATGTTGTGGGTTACGTTCTTGAAAGACAAATCTGAAGCCTTTGAGAAGTTCAAAATATTCAAAGAGAAAGTTGAAAATGAGTCTAGATTAAATATAAAATGTCTGAGATCTGATAGAGGATGAGAATTCACCTCTGACAAGTTTCTTGAGTACTATAAAGAACATGGGATCAAAAGACAACTAAGTGCACCCAGAACCCCTCAAAAAAATGGAATTGCAGAAAGGAGGAACAGGATAATACTTGACACAGCACGCACTATCATGATTGAAGGGAAATTCACACACACCTATTGGAGAGATGTCGTCTATACTATCAATAGAATTCAACTAAGACCAAGTGCAAACAAAACACCTTATGAAATTTGGTTTGGTAATGTACCTACAGTAAAATACTTCAAAATATTTGGAAGCAAGTGCTACATCAAGAGAGATGATGGTGTTGGTAAATTTGATGCTAGAAGCAATGAAGGTATTTTTCTTGGTTAATCTACTAAGAGAAAATCTTATAGATGTTTTAATCTAAGGTTGAAGAAAATCATTGAAAGTGCACATGTGAAGATTGATGAGAATTTCATGATTCAAGAAAGATATTATGAATATGCACCTATGATTCAAGATGAACCTATACCTATCAATAAAGAAACAGTTATAGAAGAAATGTTTGACTGTATTGATGTATCATGCAATAAACCTTAACCAAGTCAAGAAGAATCACAGATCACAGATGAGAGTGTCACACCTAAAATATCAAAAATACTTCCAGATACCATTCAAAAGAAGATATCATTGGAGATCAGAGAAGTAAAGTTTTGACAAGATCCAGAGAAAAAGGTTCAACCATTGATGAAGAGGTATGTTTACTTTCACAAATTGAACCCTTAAGTGTTGAAGATGCGTGCAATGATTCAGATTGGCAAACTATAATGCAAGAATATTTAGATCAAATAATTCAGAATGACACATGGGAATTGGTCCCTAGACCTTATGACAAGAACGTTATTGGAACTAAGTGGATATTCAAAAACAAAATGAATGAAGATGGTATAGTGATAAGAAATAAAGCAAGATTGGTATGTAAAGGGTATGTGTAAAGAGAAGGAATTGACTATTCTGATATATTTTCCCCTGTGAGTAGACTGGAAGCTATAAAGTTGTTTTTTGCCTATGCAAAATTCAAGAACTTCAAATTATATCAGATGGATGTCAAGTCAACTTTCCTGAATGGTGACTTAAAGGAAGAAGTATACATAGAGCATCCTGAAGGATTCAAACTCTCAGACAAACCAGACATGGTATGCAGACTAAAGAAAGCCCTCTATGGACTTAAACAGGCCCCAAGAGCATGGTATGAGAGACTTGATGGCTACTTAACAAAAATTGGATTCAAAAAGGGAGCAGCAGATTGCAACCTATTCATCAGAGAGACACGCTAAGGATTATTACTTGTTGCTATCATTATTGATGACATTATTTGTGGAGGTAATGACAAGCTTAGTGCAGAATTAGCCAAAGAGATGCAAAGTGAATTTGAAATGAGCGTGATTGGACCTATAAAATACTTTCTGGGATTAAATGTAAAGAAGACAGACAGAGGTATATTCATAAATCAGTCTAAATATGTGAAGGAGATATTGAAGACATTCAAAATGGAAGATTGCAAGCCAGTAAGCACTCCTATGATAATAGGAAGCAGACTTTCTAAAAATGATGACTCCACAATAGTTGACAAAACACTTTACAAATCCATTCTAATGCAGTTGGCATTGTTGGGAGATATGCAGCTGAACCTAAACAAAATCACCTAATGGAAATCAAAAGAATATTCAGATATCTAAAGGGAACTATAGAC
Organism: Thuja plicata; assembly: GCA_018584345.1. Classification (NCBI taxonomy): domain Eukaryota; kingdom Viridiplantae; phylum Streptophyta; class Pinopsida; order Cupressales; family Cupressaceae; genus Thuja; species Thuja plicata. The sequence goes on along the minus strand of MU225682.1, from coordinate 2,913,807 downwards.
TATGGTTTATGGTATCCTAATTCAGAAAATGTAGAACTTCATGTATACATAGATGCAGATTGGGCAGGTTGCGTTGATGATAGAAAGAGTACCTTAGGAGGAGCACTATTTCTTGGAGACAGGTTGGTTACTTGGACAAGCAAAAAATAGAACTATATTTCTCAGTCAACAGTAGAAGTTGAGTATGTAGCAGCCGCACTGAATTGTTCAACTATGGTATGGATCAAAAAGATGATTAAAGACTTTGGAATTCATATTGATTATCCCATTTTCATCCATTGTGACAACACCAGCACCATTAATATGTCAAAGAACCCTGTGATGCATGCAAAGACAAAACACATAGAAATAAACTATCATTTTCTAAGAGAAAAAGTTGCAGAAAGAGAAGCGAAGCTGGATTATGTGAGCACCAAAGATTAGTTGGCAGATATATTCATGAAACCATTATCAAAAGATACTTTCGAGTATCTTAGGAAGAAGTTGGGAGTAATTCCCTTTCCTGAGTCTGATTAGAATTCACAGAAAATGTATCAGTCCTTAGTTACTGATGAGTGGTTGACTACTCTACCTCTGGAGTAGTACCTGAGCTTATCTGTATTTGGCATCCTTTGCCATTGATGTCAAAGGGGGGGTATTTAGTAACGGGGGTCATATACTTTGGGGGAGTATATAGTCATAAAAATAAAAACACAGTCAAAGGAGATGCAGTAGTGAAGAGGAACCTTTAATGAGGATATTGAGAAGATTGTAAAAAGAAAGAAGAAATTGTTGGCTTGATAGTGTTTTTAATCATATGTTGCCATCAATGTCAAAGGGGGAGATTGTTGGAAATTTTCCTCTGTGCAAATAATTGACTATATGTTTGTCATTGATGACAACATATAGTATACAGCAGTGAACTATATTCACTTTTTTAGTATGAATATGTGGAAGCCTTGCATAGTTGTTTTTATGTTTTAGACATAGTTACTATACCACATTCATACACGCAGATTCAGATGTTCAGTAACAGTTGAGTTATGTTACTCTGTTTACTAGCCACAGTTTTAGAGGATTATTTTTAGAAAGCCGATAGTAATCTCATTGATTCTTCAATTGTGCCTATCTATGGGATATGCATGTTCAGATTAATGTTTAGTTATGAGTCAAAGATAATTAACTAAAGGCACTAATCATGTTTCATCTAAAGTATGACGTTTGGGTATTTTTGGTGGAGCTGACTATGTGAAGTGATGCATCTATTCATTTTGAGTTGAGTGGTTCTAATTATGTTGCGTGCTTTGTTTAGCTGACAATAGAAGCATTGGAGGGATTCCTACATCTGACAAAGATCATATCTTTTGGAGAAGAAAATTATAGTAGTTTATTTGAAGATCACCAAGTGTGAATGATAAGAAAAGAGATAGAAAAAGAACATAACAGAATGTTGATTGTTTTGGGACAGTAAATCCATTTCATTCATTAGATAAAGATCTATGTGAAGAAGTAGAGAGTATATAGAATTCATTGGAACTGATCAAGAAAGTAGGTCTACTCAAACAATTCATTATCAGATATAGTGTATATATGTTTCACTGAAGGTTGCAGCCTTCATCATTCTAGCAGTGAGATTTTGGACAGTGAGTCCTCACCCATAACAGAGTTATTTGTAAAATACTCCTAACAGGGTCCGACCCTTAACCAGGTCACTGTACTTATTGCATTGTAAAGATAAACTCCTAACAGGGTTGTAATATCTTCTAACAGAGGTTATTATACTCAAGTACAGTTCTTTGTGGGTGCTAATTCCCACCGGGGTTTTTACCTAATTTGGTTTCCCCTTAACCAAAATTTTGGTGTTCTATTTTGTGTTATCTTATTGTGTATATACTTAATGATACTTTGCACTCAATTATAGGAAACTAATTTAACTAGCGGATAACTGATTCACCCTCCCCTCTTAGTTATCCCTTGGGACTATTCCAACAGCATATTCACTCCCTCTTCTACTTCCCTCTTGTTCTAACACACTATTTATATTTGAGCCTTGCTCTTGTCGAAAAGCATGGTGCTACAAGAAATAACTTTGCTTCTTTACACCCTTTTCAACATCCTTCATTCAAAATTCTTAATTGCACTAAAATAGAGCATGTGTTTTCCCCCAATTTCCACACACTTTATTCATACAAAAAAATGAACATACTACTCGTATACATCATAAATTCAATAGTCCTCCCCTTTTTTTATTTAGCTACCATGGACTTACCTTTGGTCACAAATCTACTATCCCTGTAGATCTTCTTCATGCTATAGGTCAGATATTTTGACCCATGGTCAGCAAACAAATGACTCCACTTTTTGTTAACCAACCGATGGTAATGTTGATGAAGACCAAGTTCAGAAGAATATAAGTAAGTAGAATGGTTAGATCAGTTTTTATTTTGTCATTAATGTCAACCAATTCATTTCTGATTTATATTAAGTTTTCATATCATTCAGAGAGGAACTTAATTGGGAAGATAATAAAGATCATACAATGATGAGGTCCTATTGATATAATTGTTTTTACTTAACATTTGATGATGTTAAGTCGGTAAAGCAGAAAGGTCAAGTTGGTAAAGGGAACAAGCCTCGTAAATGAGAAATGAGAATTCTATTTGTAAAGAGAAGTGTTAGTCACTTGAGATAAGAAAAGAAAATCACCAAGAAAATTTGACAACCGAGAAAGGCAGTTACCAAGCAAGGTCGGTAACCAAGAAAAGTCAAACACCGAGTGAAGATAGTCGCCGAGTAACCAAGCAAGGAATAGAGTTTGAACAGAGATTGAATTCAAGGAATAGAACAAATTTAATGTGAAGGTACAAAGATCAAGAAGATGCTAAGGATGAAGACAAAATTTGATACAAGCTCTACGGTCATGAAAATCCAAGTTGAAGATCTTAGCTAAAGATTAAGAAACAAAAGGAAAGTTGTGAGTTCCAAGAAAATGCAAGTTCCGAGGCAAAGGTTAACTGTTTAACCGAGTTGCCAATACATTGAATCAGTTCATAGGAGATTATCTGATGGCTGATCACAATTGAAGGATTACCTAATTAATGAGATTAAGAGGAAAGACAAAGCCTATATATTATTGAGTTTGTATGTTTATACAAAGATGTTGGCGAGTTGAAGAGTTGAATGGTAGAGGTGTGGTCAACCTACCAAGTGAAATAGAGAAGAGAAAAGAGGTGTAGAACCAGTCTAGAGGAGAGACTAGTGAGTTGTTGATGTCAGTAGTTTCAGAGAGTGCACAAGGGATCTGATCAAGAAAAAGGTAGTTGTAGAATCAGAGATCAATTTAGTACACTATTTCTTATTAATCTTTGTACTGGAAAATATCTTAACCGAATGGACCTAACAAGTATTTTTTGTAAATCCTTATGAAAGGTGATATTATAGGATGAATGTTTAAAGTCCTCTAACTAGGCCACTCCTAACAGGGTGAAGATCTTAACAAGTCTAAGGTAAATCCCCTAACAAGGTCACATCTAACAAATGTGCATTGTAATCTTTAATAGGATTGACTCTTAATTGAGCATACTTCAAAAGAGTATTTATTTTTGTGGGTGAAAATTCCCACAAAGGTTTTTCCCAAATTGAGTTTCCTCATTAAATCTGGTGTTACATGTGATGCTTGATAACTATGGATTTTATTTTCTTATGTTATATGTTTCTTATCAAGTTTGTGAAGTGTTTACAAGTTTTGGTTGTTGTTGTTATTTTAGTTACCAAGTTGAATTAGGGGTTTAGTTTTAAAGTGTTGAATTCCAATTATTTTTTATTCCCCCCCCCCCCCCCCCCCTTAGTAAATTATCATTTTGTAGGGAAAACCAACAATTGGTATCAAAGCTAGTGCTATGAGAAGATAAGTTTGAAGGTACTTAAGTTAAAGATCCAAAGATTTTTAAGAGGGAAGCACCTAAGTTGAACAAGAATAACTTTTCTAGATGGCAGAATATAATGAGGCTTCACATATCTGGTATTGGAGATTATGCATTGAATCATCTTGAAAATGAGTACTCACCTTCACTGATTGGTCCTTTTACACTTGAGCAGATAAGAGAAAGACAAGAACACACACAAGTCATGATTGAGATATCTTCTACTCTCACTGACCTAGATTTCAATGATCTACAAGGACGTGATATAGATAAGTAGATGTGGGATAATCTTGCATTGGTTTTTGGTATAAATCAACATGTTCAGAAGGATAAGGCTAAAATCTTGAGAGGAAAGTTTGAATCAATGAAAATGAAAGAAGGAGAAAACATTGCAGCATACAACACAACACTGAAGGAGATTTATATTACTATTAGAGGTGCTGGAGGAACCATTGAAGAAGAAGATGTTACAAGAAATATGCTTAGAACACTACTACCTATCTATGTCATCTGAGTGTCTACTATTCAAGAACTGAGATGCATTCCATAGATGATTGTTACTTTGGATGCTACAATCGGTAAGCTAATTGCTTTTGAGCTAAATGATTTTGATAATAGTTTGCCTACTATTTCTAAGATTGAATTTGAATTCAAATCATCTTTGACTATTGGAAAGTCTAGAAATTCTAGATTTAGTGATGGACATGAAAGTAGTGCTAGTGAAAACTTTTATAGTTGTAAGAGTGAGCTTGAAGAGTTATATGTTGAAGATGAAAAGAGTGAAGCTAAGTTGGAAGCTTTATTGGCTAGAAAGGTACTGAGAGGTAAAGGCAAGTATAGAGGTAAGATACCTTTGAAGTGTTTTACATGCAATAAGATTGGTCACATAGCTTCTAATTGTCCTAACAATAATGAGAAGAAAGAAAACAAAGATAAAAAAAAGAGTGAGAATAGATTCATAAGATTCAGAGACTTTAAGAACAAAGGAAAGAAATCATGCTACATTGTTGAAGGAGGATCATCTGATGATGACATTAATGATGATGAAGAAGAAGTTGTCTATGTTTCTATTAAAGATGGGTCTGATGAAGAAAGGTATGTTGAGGAAAAATCCCTAATCTCACAAGTAATTAAAAATGATACATGGATTATTGGCAGTGGTTGCTCACAACATATGACTGGTGATATTGATAAGTTTATTACTTTGAAAGAACATAATGGAGGTAATGTTAGATTTGGAAATGATGCCCCATATCCTATGAAGGGAAAAGGTTCTATAATTCTGCTAAAAAATACTAAATGTGATGATTCTTATTGGGTTGAAGGTCTAAAGTACAATTTGTTGAGTGTGACACAGTTGAATAATACAGGTCACTGACTAGAATTTCAAAACAAGATGGTTCAAGTATTTGATCAGAAGGGAAGTTTGATTACCACTAGAGGACAATCTAAAGGTAGCTTATTCTACCTTGATACATCCATAAAGAGTTGTCTTTTTTATAAGATTAAAGATGTATGGCTATGGCACAAAAGGTTGTGTCATGTTAACTTTGATAACTTAATCAAAGTGAGTAAGAAAAATAGAGTAAGAGGTTTACCGAGTCTAGACAAACTTGAGAATGTAATGTGTAAGGGATGTCAAGTAGGAAAGATGACTAAATTTAGATTTACAAGAAAATCTTATACTGCACAAGGTATTTTGGAATTAGTACACACCGACCTATGTGGTCCCATGACAACACAAAGCTACTATGGAGATAGATACTTCATATTGTTTGTTGATGACTATTCTAGAATGATTTTAGTTATGTTTCTAAAATAAAAATCTGATGCATTTCAAAATTTTAAGTGGTACAAGGTTAGAGTTGAAAAAGAGATAGGGAGATAGTTGAAATGTCGGAGATCTAAGAGAGGAGGAAAGTTTACTTCTGATGAGTTTACACTCTTCTGCAATGAACACAATATAAAGAGGTAGATGTCTGCACCGAGGAAATCATAGTAGAATGGGATAGTTGAGAGAAGGAATAGATCCATTGTGAATTGTGCTAGAACATTGATGATTGAGAATGGTATTTCTCAAACCTTCTGGAGAGAAGCTGATGCAGAGGCTATAGGTCTACTTTGTCCAAGAGGACTAAATCCCTCAACCCTTCAAGGATATCCCTTCCTATATGATCTATACCTTTGAAAACAACTTCCAACTTCCTGACATATACCGAGAAATACCATATAATCCTCGAGCGACAATATGTGTCGAGCAACAGTATATACCAAGCAACAATAGATACCGAACTCTTCAGCGACTGAGGAATACAACTAGAAACTTTCCCAAACAACTAGGAAAACTAAGGGTGGATTTAGATACCCTTTATCAAGCTTACACAACATATCCAAGACCCAACATTGGTTACTTTAGACCAAAATAACCAACTACTCACTGAGCCCCTATTTTAGGCATGAAAATGGACCATTTAACAAAGAAAGCACCCAAATAACTTACTCCCGAGACCAAATACTCTCAAATGTCTCTCAATAGGGTTCAAATCAAAGGATTATCAACTCAAATAGGTTCTATAACTAGTGCAAACACAAAACCCCTAATATGGCTATCCCAAGCCCTCAAAATAAGGGTTTTTCAAATCTCCACTCTCCAAGCCTTTCTAGACCCAAAAAATGACTGATTAACCATTAGATGGACATATCCATGCACTCCAAGTCATAAAACATACCCCTAATGAAGGTAGAACTTCCATTGTTGTTCCTATACCTCCATTTCCTTCACAAAACCATGTAATCAGTCATGCACTCGGTGATCACCCTACAAATACATGTGATCCTTGCATCAAAAATAGTTATAAAATTAATATACATTGTTAGGATTCATCCCCCAATCATAGTAAGTATAGTATGGGGATGAATCTTCAATCTATTGCTTAAACCCTTACCAAAATAAGGATAGCCATGGTACAATTCACCTTAGTGGTTTGAGAATCAATAAAAATGCTATCGAATGGATTCAAAAAAAGTATGTAAACATATTTTAAAGTTATCAAATGCTTGGATTCAATCAAACATCAAATAAATTATCAAATTTGCAAGAAAATCCTTCTTTATTGCATCAAAATCAAGTACAGTCTTGCATATCTCAATCCTCGTCCGTACATACTCTTCACCATTATCGAATAAGGCATGAAAAAAAGTTAAAATAGCCTCTCCTAACTTCCCAAACTAACCCCAATCGGTTGGAATTGTTAAACACACTAAACAACTCTAAAACTACTTTCCCACCCTTTCCTTACTAGCCGTTAGGATTTGAAAATTCAAATCTTAACTTACATTTTATTGAAATTTAAACCTCCAGACCCATTAACCAAATGTATTAAAATATCCTAGTACCAAATAAACTATTCAAGGCCCTAATTACCCAATTTAACCCCATGGAGCACTAATGGCTCATTTTACATCATTTTTCTCCTAAGTTCCTTATCAGGCCCTTTAGGAGTTTTACCAATTCTATCGTGTTGATCATTGCATATGATCATTATAGGCTTTAGGATCTCCCAATTAACTTGGAGATATGTCTTCATCCTCCTCTTCATGCTCTGATCAAATGGTGTCTTCAAGTTCCTAGGTGTTCTTATAGATGCTCCTTGACACCTTACCAAAATATCAAACCAAGGAAGAAGATAAGCAGAGAGATCTTCCACCGAATGATAGAAATGAAGAGATACCACCGGCTACTGAGCCTATGTTGGAAAAGTATGTGAAAAGAAACCACTCATTGAGTAAAATAATTGGAGACAAGACTACTGGAGTTCTGACAAGAAGCAAGGTAAGACAAAACACATGCTTAACATATGAATTTGAACTAAGAAAAGTAAAAGATGCATTAGAAAGTGAAGATTGGATGAAATCGATGAAGGAAGAGATAGATCAAATTCAAAAGATTAATACATGGACTTTGGTACCAAGACAAAAAGATAAGAATGTAATTGGTACTAAGTGGATTTTTAGAATAAAGTTGAATGAGCATGGTAATGTAACTAGAAATAAAGCAAGATTAGTTTGCAAGGGGTATGGACAAGAAGAAGGAATAGACTACGCTGAAACTTTTGCACTTGTTGCTAGATTAGAAGGAGTTGGAGTTAGAATCCGTCTTATAAGGGATTCAAAGTTAATCAAATGGATGTTAAGTCTACATTTTTCAATGGTATTCTTGAAGAGAAAGTATATATTGAACAAGGTGAAGGACTTTCTAAGAATACTAACCAAACATGGTATGCAAATTGCACAAAGCATGGTATGTCTTGAAACAAGAACCCTGAGCATGGTATGAAATATTGCATTCATATCTAAACAAAATAGGATTTCAAAGAACTAGTGACAACAACAATGTGTATCTGAAATGTGATAGTAACAACAAAGTTTTAATTGCTGAGATATTTGTTGATGATATTATCTTTGGAGGCTATGACACATTGTGTAGATATTTTGCTAAGGAAATGATAAAGGAGTTTGAAATATCTATGATTCGAGAGATTAAATTCTTTGTTGGACTTCAAATTCAACAAGTAAAGGATGTGATCTATATTACACAATCAAAGTATATTAAGGAGATCCTAAAAACCTTTGGAATGGATGACTCAAGACCAGTTGGAACACTGATGGTCACTGGCTGCAAGTTATCTAAAGAGGATGAGTCAAAAGAAGACAATGAGACACTACTGATCTATGATTGGTAAGTTGCAATATGTATGCACAATAGACTTGATATTTCTCATGGAGTAGAGATTGTTGCAAGGTTTTCCTTTAATCCAAAGGAAACACATATGTCTGCAGTAGAGAGAATTTGTAGATATTTGAAAGGCACTAATGATTTCGGCCTACTATTCATTAAAGGAGGATACTTTGACTTGATAGTCTACACTGATGTTATTTGGGCTGGAAACATTGATGAAAGAAAGAGTACAAGTGGAGGAGCTTTCTTTCTAGGTGAAAGAATAGTTACATGGCTAAGCCAAAAATAAAGTTGTATATCATAGTTTATTGTGGAGGTTGAGTATGTTGTTGCAGCTATGAATTGTGCAAATATTATATGGATCAAATAACTACTACAAGGTATGCAAGAGGAGATCACCGATCCAGTCACTATCTATTGTGACAACACAAGTGCTATAAACATATCAAAAATCAAGTAGTGCACTCAAAGACAAAGTACATATCTATCAAGTATCATTACTTGAGAGAGAAATTACAAGACAAGCATGTAATGTTGGTGTAAGATAAGAAAATGTAGCATAAGAGAAATGTAACATAAGAAATAGGATTTGGTTACATAAATGTAAGGTATAAAATTGTTGTTACATTTGAAATTAGAATGTTTATTGAAATGTAAGGGGTAAATATGTAATGTGTAAGAAATGTGTGGGGAAGATAAGATGTTCCTTTTAACCTTAAATACACAAAGGAATACTCCAAATTGATTAACCCCAAAGGAAGGATCAATGCATAAATGAATCAATCGATTGGAAATAAGAATAACGAAGAAGATCTTAAATTCCATTTTATAGAAAATAATGTGTGATGGATTTAGAAATATTAAGAGCTTTAATTGAAATGAATAGGAGAAAAGTACTAACCTCAAAATGTTAAATATTTGAATAATGTTATTTTCGGGGTTCTGCACTCAATTTCTGGAAAATATGCAACCGGATTTGGAACAGAAACGCAGAGATAAACAAAACCTAGAAATCTTTTTCCGATCTGGATCAGTTCTAATTTTGACCCTCAATTCAATGTCACCATTGACCTAGAATTTCCAATTCTGACCTAGGGTAGAATCAACCTTTGATTCTAACCTAAAAACCTTTGACAGAAAATCTATTTCTGGATCCTGATAGTTTTCTGAAAAGGGTATCTGAATCTGCACTCCAAATCGTTGTTCCAAACCTGTCCCTACAAGAAAAATGGTTTTTTTTTTAGGGGGGAGGGGTTTACCTTGGTCAAATCCCGATTTTGGAATTAACCTCAAAGTATAATTGAAATTGCATAAATAAAACAAAGTAAATGAACAAATTCACCTTGCATGTATGGAAACCCTTGTGGAGGATTCGACTACGTGGATCCACAAGTATATATGCACCAAATGGATGTAGAATGTAGAATGTAGGATGTCTCAAATCAATTGCTTGTAGATCTTCAACACCGATCTTGAATGGATCTTTGAATAGGATGAGGCTTGGAGGAATGTGGATGGAGAAATCTTCAACAAGAGGGCTCCATAGAGTTTGAATCCTTCAATGGCTACCAATGGATCTCCTTGATGAATTGAGTGCTTGAAAATTGCTTGAATGCTTGGCAATACATTAATGCTTCAATGGATTTTTGGCTTGCTTCAAATCTTGCCTCTTCACCTTTATATTTCACTTCTTAAGTCTTTGATAGTTGATGATCATGGTTAGAGAAAATGAGAGAATAAAGCTTCCTTATATGTGAATCTAGGGCAAAATCCTCTAGAGAGGCCTACATAGGAGAATTAAATTCCAATTAGACCTATATCCCTAGAAGAGGACCTATATTAAATATAATTTAAGAATTGTTTCTCCAAAGACCGAAATAGCCAACCCAGAAGCAAGAATTAATTCTTTCCAAAGTCTGATATCTGGAAACCCCAGAAACTTGAAATCTGGACCTTGGGCAAGAAAAAGGTTGATTCTGACCTAGGTCAAGGTTGAGGTCGACCTTGACCCAAAAAGGTCAATTTTGACCCTAAGGTCAAAAATCCCAATTTACAGTTTAGGGTGCCAGAAACAGGCTAGAGAAAAGTGGGAAATGGGGCAGAACAAGGGAAAAATCCAAATCCAAGTCAGAGATCCATTCAAGGTGCTTGACATGACCCAAACCACTTACTTGGAAGGCTAGACTAGTATATAATGTAAGTGCTTCCATTTTCTGACTATACATTTAGCCCCCACTTTAGCAAGAGTATGGACTCAATACAAACTCTTGGTAAAGGAGATCATGAAGAAAAGATAATCTTATTGAAATCAAAAGGGACAAAGAGATCCTCAAGCCCCCAGGGGCTTAAGTATTTATCAACCCTAAGATCATGATAAGAGAGACATTGTCAGAGAGAGAGAGAGAGAGAGAGAGGGTGTGATTACCTTGCCCAATGAGAACTTATGTCCCATTGTGAACCATACAAGGAAACAGTGCAACTGGAAAGATGGAGTTGAACCGCCTTGTGAATGTGGCTACTCACTAGTCAACCCATCAGGGAAATCTGGTCTTAAGGAGACCTTCCGACCTTAAGGGATCAAAACATTGTAAATTGAAACTACAGGGATCAAGAGATCTGTATAAATTTAAACTAGAGGGATCAAGAGATCCTATAAAGTAAAAATCCATGCTTTAAGGATTAGTCTTTAATCCACAAAGGGAAAAAAATTTAAGTTTGAAAATATTTTGAAAGTGCGTGTGTGCCAAAAGTGAGTAGAGAGTATGCCCCTATGTTAAAGTCATTGCTAACACTTTAACAGGAGAAATGGCTTTAACAGAAACATAAACAACTCTACTGATTATGTTTCCACTATGAGATGCCCCCAAACGAAGACAAATCAAGGGAAATACCACATAAACATACAAAGAACACATATGGGATCTACCTACTGTGGGGTAAGTATGATCATAAGATAATATGTATATATAGATATGCTATTATTGCAAATGAATTGACATCATTCCCCAAAGAAAGTAGAACTACAATTACAATGGAGGAAAGAAAAACTCAAGAGTTATGAAGAAGAGTCTTTTCAGACCACAACATGGAGACCAAAAAGAATTAGTGCTACCATGTCATAGATCCAAGCGGACGTCACAAGGAAAACATTTACAAATAATAGCACAAGTACAACATAACATGAAAATAACATATAGAAGCGTAAAGACACATATAGAGGAATTGTACCACAGGTTTGATTCCTTTATCACCTTTCACAAACAAAGTAACAAGGGTCGTATAAAAGAATCTAACAAAAATTTAGCAAACACATTACGGGAGAAGCACAATACAATAGGAAAACACAAAAAAGGATACCATGAAGGACAAGCCAATCAAGTACATCTCATACTCTCCCCATCTCAATTTATATCATTTAGGGAAGGTGGGAAACTTGGAAGAGGGACTATATCCAACACAATAGGAATAATAGCCAGTTCCAAACAAGGATCCTCTTTAGGATCGTGTTGTTCTCTAGTAGGTGTAATTATCAATTGAGTTGAAAGTATATGAGGTAAATCAGTATCAAGATCGATGGTCTCATATTCATCATTAGGATCAATAGGATCATCAAGAGTATCCTCCTCATCAAGATTAATTAAAATAGGATCTCAGATGCGAATAGGATCATCATAATCATTCATCTTAACATCATTATGAACATTAACTTCTTCCAACACATCAGGCATAGGTTGGTCAAAAGAAGGTAAAGAATTTTGAAGAATAGAGGCACGGGCCCTAGCATTAGCCCTACACTTCTTACGATGTTCATTAGCATATTTGTTATGTTTCGCTTTGTTTGACACATGTTAAGGATTAGGAGGAATGACAACTAGTTCCTTCACAGGTTCTACAAGACAATTGGTAGGATTCTCAATTTACTAAGAAGTGACACTGGGAGGTTGAGTAATAGAGCTAGTATTAATGGATAAAGGAGGTATAAAAGGAGTGGGAAAAAGACCACAGTTAAGATCTATCTGAGGCATGCTTAACTCGACAATCTTGTGATGTTTATAGGCTTGATATGAATGAAAAAGGTTATCAGGGTGAGGAGGACATGAATTAGGTAATCAAGGCCAAAAGAAATCAAGAGTAGCACAATCTCTAGGCCTAGAAGGTTGATACAAACTATGATTAATCATTTTCACCTCTTCATTATGAATAAAATTAATACACTTATGAATAGGAGAAGCAAGAACATGCATAGCTGTTATCCAAGGAAAACCAAATTTGACTTGAAATTGATCAGAAGTGGGAATGACAATGAAGGTAGTATCTACAACTTTACCACAAATTTCAACAAGCAAGTTAATAGAACCAAGTGAAGGATAGAGAAAACCATTACAAGTTTGGATCCATGTATCATAATAATCACGTTGTAGGTTTTTCATAAAAATGTTTTCCTCAGCAATGACATTTATTAAAGATGTGGGATCAACAAGACAACCACACGTACGTATTTTAGCAATCCTAGCATAAATATAAAGGGGACCATCTAGAGCCTTAATAGTCTTAGAATCATCAAAGGTGATTGAGAATTCCCTAGGTCATTTATCCTTAGTTTGTTTCTAAGGTTTAGGTGGAACTTGAAGTTTAATTGGAGGTGAAGGATCTTGAACAGTAGGTTGAGATGAAACAACGTACTCCATATTATTAACAATGTGATTGAGATCATCCATCTTTGAATCAAAAACAATATCCACATAAGATGGTTGAGCGATGGTATTATTATCATGTGTAGGTAAAGGATTCATATAGATTTGAAGGTTTTATTAGGAGGAGAGACAAAATTTTCCCCACTACCATCAAAATTATCAACGGATAAAGCATTAGAATCAATTAATTCTTGAACCTTATTCTTTAAAGAATAACATTTTTTAGTATCATGGCCATTTTGTCGATGGTATTGACAAAAAGCTTTAGGATCAAAGGATTTTGATTCCATCATAGTAGGAAGGAGAGGTTGAGTAGGAGGCAAGGTAATCATATTAGCACTTAACAACCTACTCAAAATAGAATGTAAAGATTTAGAGAGAGGAGTAAACGTACGATTCATACGGAAATCAGTGGATGCAGAAGTGGCATTGTTGGATGCAACAACAACTTGATCAGCGACTGCATTCATATTTTTATTGATCTTGACATAGTTTTTAGGTTTCTAAAACTTATTAGGATTAGGAGCAGTATCACTCTTATCAACTGGAACAAGAGCCATTGGAGTGTTTCTCTCAAATTGACTCACTTGTAATTGATAATGATGAAGTGTTGCACAAAGTTGTTGAAAAGATGTAAATTTAGTAAAAAGAATCTTATCTCTAATATCCTTTTGTAAATTTGAAACAAACATATGCTGAATATCAATATCAGGAAAAAGATAAGAAATTTGAGCATACAAATGCTTAAATCTACCAATAAAATCAGTCAATTTTTCCTTAGTGTTTTGTTTACAATGCATTAAATCAGTTAAGGAAACTTGCAGACCAATGTTATTTTTGAAATTGATGGATAAAGGTATTAGCAAGTTTAGGAAAAGAATCAATAGAATAAGGAGGTAAAGAAAAATACCATTGCAAGGCCTTATCATGAAAATTTCTAGCAAACAACTTAGCTAAAATCCTATGGTCATGAGCATAATCACTACAAAGGATTTGAAATGTTTTAACATGAGTAACATGATCTCCTTTACCATTGTAATTCTCAAGATGAGGCATATCGACTTGCTGAGGGACAGTAGGATGAATAATGTCTAAGGATAAAGGACTACCCATGTCACATGTAGGAATGCTAAACTTGGATTGGGTTAAAGATGTGATTTGGTGTTGTAAAGATGACACGGTTTGATCCAAACTAATGATTGTGGAATCATTAGAAGAAATAGGTGTTAGGAACAATAGAAAAAGTGTAGGAAGTAGCAGGAATGGAAGACACAACCGGTGGAACACTTGGAACCACAGTTGGAAGGGGATTGGAATAAGTAAAAGGCACACTATGGTATGAAGGTTGTGAGGTAGGTAGAGATACTGGTGGAACACTCACAAGAATAGATGAAGTTGGGAGAGATGTAGTCATTAAAGGAGGAGTGTAAGTAGGAATGATAGGTAAAGGAATAGAAGAAGGTCTGTCACTAGTGACAGGAGGAGTGAATCCTAGATCTTGAGCCTCTTGAGCTAAAGGTTTAACATTCAAATGCACAAGATGAGTGATACCACGCAAGAGATTAACACCTTGATCACTATCACAAAGGAATT
>MU225682.1:2864488-2883340 GCA_018584345.1 Thuja plicata | reverse complement strand
TATATATATATATATATATATATATATTTGTCAAGTCGGGTCTTTTAGCTAAATATTACATAGTCATCTCTCAATACAAAATACATTTGATAAAGCAAATATCAAATACATAGTCGGCGCTCTTATATAATCAAAATATAGATTATCAACAAACATAATCTATCTTAGCTTGCCAGGAGTCCACGTCATACTCCCCAAATCATCGCTTTAGTCCAACAGCTCTGTATCAATGTTCTGCTACTGTCGCTTGTCTTTATTTCACTGTAAATCACTGTAAACTTTACCAAAATGAAATCGATCTTAGATGAAGGTCATACATACTCCATAGTATCTTCCTCTAAGCTCGCACGACATAACTCATCGATCTCGATCTTCGATACCCAAAATACCTATGTATTTCTACTTTGTACGTAGTCGATTTCATAATAGAATTACCAAAACTTAACTCCAAATCAATCGATCAATATGCCAGATGTGTTGCCATAAATGACAACCAAAAAGTGAATCATAACACACAAAATTGATCACTTGCCAACACACACACACACACATATTCATGCGTAGACATGTATGTATATATGCATACATGAATATATAAACATATACATGTATTTGTGTGTGTGTACACACACTTTCTCTTTATCCTATTTTTTCTTTGTTTTCTTTTTTGCTTTCTTTTCCTTTCTTGTCTTAGTTGTTTATATTTTTGTTTCTTTTTCCAGAATTTTTTATTTCTTTCTTCATTCTTTGTGCTTCCTTTACCAACCCTTTTTTCGTTTATATCTTTTCTTGGTTTTGCAATATTTCTACTTTCTCTTTGCAACTCTCTTATCGTGATGATGGATCAAGGAGTTTGATCGAAAATATTGATACAATTAAATTCTACATAGTGAAATTTAAAAGTTTTAGCACACTAATCGTTATGGATTGTGGAAATCTAATATCTCATATTATAATATTTACACAATTGAATTCAAAAACAACTTTGCAGATAATCTCATAGATTGTGGAAATCTACTTGCTCTTATAATATCTTTTTTCGAATTTTCCTCTATAAATAATAAATTTAATCATTAATTATCAAATTTTAGATACTGAAAATATTATATTAAATTCTTGTAAGAGACATGAATAAAATCCCTAAGAGATCATTACTTTCTCTATAAATGGTTTTTTAATTTAACCTACCATTTGTTTCTTGTACACTTGGTAGAAAATAAAAGTTATGAACTAAATTACAAGATTTTATCGTGCTTGATAAAGCCTAAGGAAATGACAAAACGAACGGCTACGTAAGGAATCTATAAATATATTGAATTTAAGACCAATTTAATAGTTTTCTTCTTATCTTTACCTCCACTAGAATCTATAAATATATTTAATATGTGACCTAATGAATGGACGTGGGGAATCCGGCAGCTATAGAAGATCATTATCAATAAAGGTTAAGTTTGGTTGATGGTTGTTTTCTCTTAACTCAACTGCCCTCCTTATTTTAGTGTAAATAAACTATGAGACTTGCCTTTATTTTATTGCTAAATAAACCTAGTTTGTCTAAAATAAGATTTAACATGAAATAAGATATTTAACAATTTTATTCTTTTATTAGATAAAACAAGCATGCGAGTTGATATTGAATTAATATGAGAGAGAAATAAAAGAAAAGGTTAGAGTATGTTTGGATTTTGTTGTTTCTATAATATGGGATAGGAAGGGTGAGCACTATTGGATTAAAATTAAGATTTTGTGGTGTATCTATCAAATATGTCGTTGTCTTGTTTTTGTGTGGGTATCTTGTATGATGCATTGGTGTCTTTAGTTGCATTCTAGTGTCTCATACTCTCTTTATTACACTCTTTACAATTGCTAATAGAAATAGATTGTGTCTATTAGCTCTTTTCTTGTCATCCATAGTAGTTGTCAATGTAAAATAAAGTTTTTGATATTAAGAACACATTTGGGGTCATGCCTTCATCAAATCTCTAAAGATATTCTAAAAAATAAAATTGAATGAGTTTGCAAATTGTGATCCTAAGTGCTACTATATAAACTTATGGCTATGAAAGTTGATGTGTAAAATAATGGTGTATGTCATAGATAACGAAAAAGTGGTAAATGTGTGTAGAGGTAATTATATATGCTAACTTCATTTCCATTTTAGATATGTTTACTTAAATAAATATGACATACTTCAAATAACTCAACCTAAAAATCTAGATAATATTTTTTTTAAAGTAAACTAGAGTAAGAATACAAATATTTCAAATAATTTGATCTTTTTCCTAGAATCTATACTCCGAATATTATACTTATATGTATTCAATTTGGATTATTAATTAAATATTTTAAATAATTTAGGATTATATAAATCTTGTATTAATAATAAGTCCATATTATATAAAATAGTTCATGAAATGCTTTGGGTCAATTTGCTATCTACTTTAAACATGTTTGCACATGCAAATATATACACATCATAAAACTAAACTAATTTAACTTATCTATTTACATGTATATTTAATGCTCTAATTAAGTAAATGGATTAGTTAAAACATTAATGAAAACATAAAGAAATCCCAACAATACCAACTTTTGTTGTACCAAGTCATGGTGGTTGCTCTCCAAGACGATGATGAGATGTGAGCAACTTTACCAACAACATAACATTGCATTCCAAGGAGTCTTCTATTATAATGTCTTAGGTTGAAGCCAATTTATGGATTTTCGAATGAGGGATTGAATGGATATGATATATTTGAAAGAAGAAGGGCTATCATTGATTGAGAGGGTTGTCTTGATGAAAGAGAACACTTGTGTCTACATGAGGCTACTAGATGAGGAGGGGTCCATGATTTAAGAGAAATCAATGGTTGGGGATTACCTTGTAAGGATGGATGGGCGCAATTAAAAGAGTCCCTTGAAATACATTGGAGTATGAGTAAATCTTTGACCTATGCAATGTGTAATAAGAGTCATGTCACACGTATAAAGACCCCATACCTTACATACATAGATCTGTGTTAATTTTCACTTTTAGAGGATGTGCAAGGTTTGAATGAGTTGATAAGGGTTAGGAATATTCAATTGGGGGATTAATGGGTTGATTAATTTTAGCAAACTTCATGCAAAGTGGATAAAATAACAAATAAATCTATGTATTTGGTTTTTGGGATGAGGATGAGGGCCTTAAAAATAAATATTTATATTTCTTTATCTAAAACTAGGCTATAAAAGAAGGATGATAAATGATTAGATGCTAAAAATAAGGTTAGGTAAATGATTATTTTTAATTAAATATTAATTATTAAATCAGTAATATGATGAATATTAGATAACTAATTAAAAAAATAGGGAATTATTCATCAATTATATAGGAAATGGTGAAGAAATTAGCTAAAATGATGATATGTCAATTTTAGGTGTCCACAACAAGAATTAGAGTTAGGCTTCCTTAAGAATCTAGGTAAGTGTTTGGGTGGAAATTTGAGTGTGTAAGAATTTGCCTAAGGAAAAGAATGAAAATGTCAAGATCTAGAAACTCAATTGATAACACAAACAAGAGAGACAAAATGATATGATCAATTGATTGATTCAATAATGATAAAATGATAATGAATAAAATGACCATTGATTTACAATGTAGATATGCCTGAATATATAGGCAATGCATGATAACTAGGAGATATACAAGTGATAACCTATCAACCACACAAGGTGGAATCACATGTCCACAAAAGGTGGACCGTCTTCCATTGTACAATGAATTATGTGCAACAATGTGAGGATGGTAATGTGATTAAGATCACTAAAGGTGGATCTCACACATAAAGTGGAATGAGATAACAACTAACTCCACCTGTAGTGTAATTCTCCTACACCATGTACTAAAATGTAATGCAAAATCCTAGGTGTCTTATATGCAAACTACTATGAATGCATTATCCTAAGTAATCTTAAGTAAAGTGTAATTAAGAATAATTAATTACTCCAACACCCTCCCTTAAGTGCAACTTAGGGGAATGCACTTAAACTCACAATGCTAAATGACAATTCAAGATGGGTCTTGGATACTAGGCCATGTTAGGTACCCATGTACAATATGAAAGTGAAAAAGCAATGCAATCTCTCATAAAGCAGAGAAAGAGGGAAAACCTCATGGGAAAAATGCTCCCCCAAAAAGGGAGATGAAGAAAAACAAGATGCATGGATGGATGAAGTAATCAAGACCCCCCATACATACATCATGTATATACAATCAAAAATCCTTCCATAGGAAGGAAACAAGGAGACATGATTGTTAGTAATAACTGAGAGGGGGGTGAATCAGTGGCCTCAAAAATATTCCAATAATCAACCCAAAAACTTAGTACCACAATATTAAGCCTCTAGTTATCTTAAGTCCTATAAGATGAATGCCTCCAAATACTTTTATCAAATTACTACTGCTCGGAATGCTTTGTAAAACCTTCTACTTTATGTTTACCGAATAGCTGTCTGTTAATTTATCGAAACACATTAAATTATCTAGAGTATACCGATCAATCCAATTAAGTTATGTGTAATGCAAAACACTAAAGTAATGACTCATAAACACATTGACACATGGATTTCTAACGTGGAAACCCTGTTAAGGGAAAAACCACTTAGGACAGATAACCCAAAATTTTCACTCTTCTGAAGTGATCTCGGTGAAGAGCCAACCCTGTTAAAGGTTACAAACACACTGTTAGGTGTGACCTTGTTAGAGTATTTAAAAGTTTAGTCTGTCACTTGATATCGGGCATCTCTATGCTACCTTCCTTTATCAAACACTCACTTAGCCTGTCAATAGGTATATGGCATCTCATGCTATCTTCATGATCAAACTTTTTGATACTCCTTGGGATGTATCTCAATATAGAAAGGATCTTTAAATCCCACTCGGTTAAGAGACTTTCTGAATCAATGGTTAAACTGAAACAGTATGATCTGTTCACATATACAACTTATACTTGCAGATTTTAGATCTTTTGTAATCTCATAAAACTATTCTGATCAATATATCTCATTTTATACCTTTGCTCCACTTTGATTTTTCTCAGTGATGTTGTGCTTTGTTGCTCGGTGTTCACAGAGAACTTTAGCTCTTTCCTCAGCTTGTTGATCAAGACTGTATGAAGTTTCTCTTCATCAGTTTCTCTTCAGCATCCTCTTTTCATTTATTCACCCACCACACCAATTTGTAATGAATTGAGTTGTCTCTTTATAGACATGATATCACCATTGTAAGGTTCTTGATTTTCTTGATCTTGGTGTGATCCACAATTCTCGCCAATTATATTTAAAGCAAAACTCATGTTTATCTCGCAGAGATCTTCTTGCCAACTAGACAAAATAGATTTAAATTCATTACTTATCTCTGGTTGTATCATGTTGATGAAAACAAAGATAACTACCAGTTAAGTCTATATTTATCTCTTCCTACTAGATATTTTTTCATTTCTCAACTCAAGTTAATTTCGGTGTTTAACTCTTTGATATCTTCAGTCAACACTCCAGTTCACCTCGAGCTTCTCTGTCGGTTTACACTATGTTTCTGGTTTTCGGTTCTGCTTGTGATTCTGATCGTCAGTGATCTTGCCCAGGCATCACTATGACTTGACTTTCAGTGATCTTTGTCCATTGATGTCCACTGACCATCGGTGTTTAGAGTCACTATGTGAATGCTTATCTTTTATGCATTACTAAAAGCATAATCTTTTTCTCTTTGATTCTCTAAAGTATTTGACACTTTGATTATTACCAATTAGATTATATCAAGTTGACATCAATGACAATACAATACATTAACTGATTTAATGTCTTTCATTATCCTTCTGCATTTCGGTGATCAACTTAACATCTTCAAATATTCAATCAGTTACATGTCATCAATCTTTCCCTTTGGAATTGATGGCAACATACTACATTATCATACTATACTATCACTAATACAATATGAAATATACAGTTTCATCAAGCTTTCCTAATGTAACTATTACAAATGTTGGGCTCTTGGTAAGCTCAAAAATAGCTTAGATTTTTTTCATGCAGAATGGTTGTCTTCAATCTTCAATCCCTTCTCTGGATAGATGTATCATCTGATATCTCTGTTCTGATATGTGTTCTGCCTTGACTGTTCCTCTTCTTGATAATCTATTTTTCCTTTGACAGCAATCTTTCTCTTTGTTGGAACTCTCTCCCTTTGTTACTTCTCTCCCTTAGATGGATATTTCATATGTAATCAATTTCTCTCCCTTAGAATATTGATTAACTCTTCCTTCTAATTCTCAGGAACTTCACTTCATGGATAATGATATAATCTTTTCGGATCAATGAGATAATTTCTCCCTTTTGGATTTAATGAGATAATCTTTCTCTTTATCATATCTCTCCCTTTATGATAATGCAAATCTCTCCCTGATGATAATGAGATAATTCTCTCCCTTTGACAATAATGCCAAACAAAAATACTTCTTGTTTTATCGTCTATTTCATGTTCCATCCCTTTGCATAATATATTCCTTGAATTTCCCTATCCATCAACAATACAATGTTTTGATTCTCAGTGTAGATTTGTACCTTGCTATATACAGATATATCTGTTGCTATCCATCTCCGTGTTTGCATCAACATGACGGATCTTCAGATTTGGTATAGGCTTATGCAACCTCCTAGTTAGATTACTGACTGATAGACAAGGGTTGGACCCCTAGTCTCTATCTCGGGTACTCAAATGTATCCTTCAGTAATGTCTTTGTGAATATATCAGCTAATTGTTCCTTTGATTGAACATATTCTAGCATCACTTCCTTTTCTTGTACCTATTCTCTTAGATAGTGATACTTGATAGCAATATGCTTAGTCTTAGCATGCATGACTGGATTCTTAGAAATGTTAATTGCATTGGTATTATCACAATAGATAATTACTGGTTCAAGAATCTTCATATTCATACCTTCCAGCAATTGTTTGATCCATGCAATATTGGAGAAATTTTCAGCAACACCCATATACTCTACTTCTACAGTTGACTGAGAGATGCATCCTTGCTTCTTACTTATCCATGTGACAAGTCTGTCACCCGTGAAGAATTCTCCTCCAATTGTACTCTTTCATTCATCAATTTTTCCAGCCCAATCAGCATTTGTATAGACTTGTAGCTCAAATTTTTCTTCTCTTTTGTACCATAAGCCATAGTCCTCGGTGTTCTTCAGATATCTCAGAATTCTCTTAACAGCAGTCATATGTGATTCTTTGGGATTAGCAGAGAATCTTGCAACTATTCCAACTGTGTGTGTTATATCTGGTCTGGTGTGAACAACATACATCAGTTTTTCAATCATTGATCTATTTAAGGTTTGATTTAACTCATTGGATTTGTCTTCTTTTGTCATCTTACATCCGGTAGCCATAGGTGTTCCAACTAGTTAGGAATCTTCCATCTTGAATATCTTCAGAACTTCCTTGATGTATTTGGACTTAGTGATGTATATGTCTGCATCTTGTTGAAGAATCTGTAGACCAAGAAAGAATTTGATCTCTCCAAACATAGACATTTCAAATTCCTTTCTCATTTCATTAGCAAAGGATTTGCATAACAATTCATTTCCCCCAAAAATGATATCATCAAAAAAAAATTTCATCAATCAGAATATTACTATTGGTGTCTTCTTTTAAGTATAGATTGCTATTTTCACTTGTTATAACAAATTTTATGCTAATGAGATGTGAGTGAATTCTTTCATACCAGGCTCTCGGTGCTTGTTTCAATCCATACAGGGCTTTATGTAGTCTACATACCATGTTTCTCTTGTTTGGGTCAACAAACCCTTCTGGTTTTTCAATGTATACCTCTTCTTCCAATATTCTATTTAGGAATGCAGATTTGACATCCATTTGGTATACCTTGAATCCTTTAAATGTAGCATAAGCAAGTAACATTCTAACTCCTTCTAGTCTAGCAACGGGTGCAAAGGTTTCTCTATAATCAATACCTTCTTCTTGTGCATATCCATTGCATACTAATCTTTCTTTGTTTCTAGTGACTTCTCCATTCTCATTTAGCTTGTTTCTGAATATCCATTTGGTACCGATGACATTTTTTCATCTAGTCTCGGTACTAGTGTCCATGTATTGTTCTTCGCAATCTGTTCTATTTCCTCATTCATAGCACTGACCCATTCTTCATTCTCAAGCGCATTGTTAATAGATTTAGGCTCAAAATCACAAAGTAAACATCTGGTGTTAAGTGACTTACTTCTTGTTCTTGTTCTAGCCTTTTTGTCTCCTATGATTTTAGTTTGTGGATGATGTCTTCTGACATACTTGGAAAGTTTCATTTTAGCTCCGTTTTCATCATTTTGATCATCTTCTTCACCTTCATTCTCATCTCCATTGTTCGGAACATCATATTGAGGATTATCCTGATTGTCAGTGATTGCAGCCTAATGCTCGGGTGCAATGTTCCGATGCTTGAGAGTGATACACTATTTCTTAGGTAGAGTGTCAAGTTTTGTATAAACAAAAATGTTGTAGTCCTCTGGTTCCTTTTTTCTTTCCTTATCATTCTTTTCTGCAAATTCATCTATTTTCACATTTGCACTTTCAATGATTTTGTTAGATGACTTGTTAAGACATTTATAAGCCTTGCTTTTGGTTGAATACCCTAGGAAGATACCTTCTTCACTTTTGCAGTCAAGTTTACCATTTTTATCATCCTTCAATATATAACATTGACTACTAAAGATTCTGAAGTAACTTACATTGGGTGTATAACCATACCAAAGCTCATAGGGTGTCTTCTTTGTGTCCTTCTTCAATTGTACTCTATTTAATGTGTAGACAGAAGTACTGACAGCTTCCCTCCAGAAATTTTGAGTGATGCTTTTCTCAATCATCAATGTTCTTGCACAATCAGCAATTGATCTATTTCTCCTTTTGGCAATTCCATTTTGCTGTGGTGTTCTCAGTGCAGAAACCTATATTTTTATTCCATGCTCATTGCAATAGTCAGTGAGTTCATCTAAAGTAAATTCCCCTCCTCTATCTGACCTTAAGAATTTCAATTTCTTTTCACTTTTTTTTTCTACCATTGCTTTATACCATTTAAACATCTTAAATGCTTCTGATTTATTTTTTTAAAACATGACTATCATCATTCTAGAAAAATCATCAACAAAGAGAATAAAATACCTATCTCTGTAGTATCTCTTTGTCCTCATGGGTCCACATAGATCTGTATGGACTAATTCTACAATTGCAGTAGATGTATGGGTTTTACTCTTGAAACTAGATTTTGTCATCTTACCTTTTTGACAATTCTTGCACATGATATGCTTGGGCTTAGTCATGCTCAATAAGCCTCTGACATTTTTTTTGTTGCTTATCTTTATCATGTTGCCAAAGTTCACATGACACAATCTTTTGTATCACAACCATATGTCTTCATTTCTAGCCATTAAACAAGTGGTGTTAGTGTCATCAAGATAGAAAAGGTTACCTTTTGTCAGCTCACTGGTACCAATCAAAATTCTTGATTCATTGTAGATCTTTGCCTTCTTATTTTCAAATGCTACTCTGTGACCTGAATTGTTCAGCTATGAAACACTTAAAAAATTATAATTCAGTCCTTTTACCCAATATGCATTTTCACATTTTATCAAGTTATTCAACATTATGGTTCCTTTACCTTCAACTGGACAAGGTGTATAATTTCCCATTCTTACTAAACTAGCATTATAGCATTCAAAAGTCTCAAAATTTTGTTTATCACCGGTCATATGGTGAGTGTAGCCACTATCAATGATCCAAACATCATTTTTTCTAACTTTAGATATGAGTGCAGTTTCTACATACCTTTCTTCATCTTCATCTGAATCATCCTTCATGGCTACAAATACCATCTTGATGTCTTCTTCTGATTCGGTGTCGATGTCATCAGCTCTGTTCTTAGCTAGGTAACAAGTTTTCTTCCCTTTGTCCTTGTATTCTTGGGTATCTCTCTTGTCAGATTGTTGGTTGCTTTAGTAATCTCTATTATCACTTTTATCAAACTTCTTCTCATATGATCTATCATTTCCTCTGTCATCTTTTCTTCAGTTTGGGCATATTGTAGCAAAGTGTCCAACCTCCTTACAATTGAAACATACAACTAGTAATTTACCTTTGTATCTACCTTTTCCTCTCTACAATATTCTTGCCATAAGTGCTTCACTCTCATCAAGTCCTTGATCCTCATTATCACTGTCACTATCATTTCTAATAGCATGTCTATGACTTGAGTTACTTATCTTTAGAAAAGATTTGAATGCAGATTCTATAAATGGTAAGACACTATTATCAAATTTGTTTATCTCAAATGAAATCAGTCTACCAATCAGACTATCTAGAGTAACTGTATTTTTTGCAACTGCTCTCATTTCTTGAATAGCAGAAACTCTAATAGCATATATAGGAAATAAGGTTCTTAAGATTTTTCTTACCATTGTCTCCTCTTAAAGTACACCTCCAACTCCCCGGATAGCATTTACTACCTCTTTGATTCTGCAGGTATACTGAGTGATTTTTTCTCTTCCTTTCATTCTTAGGTCATCAAACCTCCCTCTTAGGCTTTCTGCCTTTGCTCTTAGTACATTGGCATCTCCTCCATGTACCACCTTCAACTTATCCCACATTTTCTTTGCAGAGGTGCAGGTTTTGACATCTTCAAACTCAACATCGGAGAGTGATGATGCAAGTTCTATCATCATGCAGTTATGTGCATGCTTTACTCTTAATTGCTCAAGAGTGTGAGGTCCAATAGGTAACACATATTTAGTATCTAAGTATTGAACAATATCATTCCTAATACTAGATAGGTGGAGTCTTATTCTGCTTTGCCATGATGCAAAGTTGTCTTTATTTAACTTGGGAACATCTCGTCTGTTCATCTTTTGATCTTTTGCTTGTCTTTATTTACCTTTGCCTCTCTACAATCTTCTTGCCATAAGTGCTTCACTCTCATCAAGTCCTTGATCCTCATTATCACTGTCACTATCATTTCTAATAGCATGTCTATGACTTGAGTTAATTATCTTTAGAGAAGATTTGAATGCAGATTCTATAAATGGTAAGACACTATTATCAAATTTGTTTATCTCAAATGAAATTAGTCTACCAATCAGACTATCTAGAGTAACTGTATTGTTTGCAACTGCTCTCATTTCTTGAATAGCAGAAACTCTAATAGCATATATAGGAAATAAGGTTCTTAAGATTTTGCTTACCATTGTCTCCTCTTAAAGTACACCTCCAACTCCCCGGATAGCATTTACTACCTCTTTGATTCTGCAGGTATACTGAGCGATTTTTTCTCTTCCTTTCATTATTAGGTCATCAAACCTCCCTCTTAGGCTTTCTGCCTTTGCTCTTAGTACATTGGCATCTCCTCCATGTACCACCTTCAACTTATCCCACATTTTCTTTGCAGAGGTGTAGGTTTTGACATCTTCAAACTCAACATCGGAGAGTGATGATGCAAGTTCTATCATCATGCAGTTATGTGCATGCTTTACTCTTAATTGCTCAAGAGTGTGAGGTCCAATAGGTAACACATATTTAGTATCTAAGTATTGAACAATATCATTCCTAATACTAGATAGGTGGAGTCTTATTCTGCTTTGCCATGATGCAAAGTTGTCTTTATTCAACTTGGGAACATCTCGTCTGTTCATCTTTGGTCTTTTGCTTGAGCTGCTAAACTCCCTTTCTAAGCACACAAGCTCTGATACCAAATGTTAGTAATAACTGAGAGGGGGGGTGAATCAGTGGCCTCAAAAATATTCCAACAATTAACCCAAAAACTTAGTACCACAATATTAAGCCTCTAGTTATCTTCATTCCTATAAGATGAACGTGTTAGTAATAACTGAGAGGGGGGGTGAATCAGTGGCCTCAAAAATGTATCCTTCAAACATTAACCACCAATCAAATAAACCTCAAATTATTATGTCCCTACAAGATGCATTCCATGAAATACTTATAATGATTAACTGTCTGTCGGTTTTCCTTGTCTGTCCTTATTCTCCTTGATTACCGATAAGCAGTATAACTATTTACCAAAACTCAGTAAATAAGCAGAGTATACCGATCAACCCAGTGTTAACTATGTCAGATACAAAATAATAAAGAAATTAATCATACACACATAACACATGAATTTTTAATGTGGAAACCCTGTTAAGGGAAAAACCACTAGGACCGGTACCCCAAATTTTCACTCTTCTTAAGTGAGCCCTATTCGGAGCCAACCTTGTTAAAGGTTACAAACACACTGTTAAGTTGACCTTGTTAGAGGATTTTATACATAGAGGTTGTCACTTAGTATCGGGCATCTATTACTACCATCCTTGAATCAGCCTCCTTCTTAGATTGTCAATAGGTATTAGGTAAATCTAATGCTACTTTCATGAATCAACCTTTTTGGCACTCCTTGGGCTATACCTCAATATATAGAAGACTGTTAAGTCCTGCTCTATTAATATACTTGATGCTTCAATTGTTAAACTGAAACACTATGACTTGTTCATGATGCAACTTTGAATTGCAGATTTTCAGATCTATTTAAGTACATTACCTCTCTGATCAATGTATCAATTCAATTCTTTGTGCTCCACACTTTCTTCTCTGTGATGTTGTGCTTCACTATTCATCGGTGTCTGTAGAATTCTTTAGCTCTCCTTCAGCTTGATTGATCAGGATTGTATGAAGTTATTCTTCATCAATTTCTCTTCAGCATCCTCTTTCTATTCACTCCTCTTAATCCCATTCGTAATGAATTAAGCTTGTCTCTTATATACACATCATATTTACTATTTTTTTATTCTTGATTCTTGGCGTGAAAAATAATCCATCCAATTTGATTTAAAGCATAACTCCTGATTTATCTCATAGTTATCTTCTTGCCAACTGTACAAATCTTCTTTAAATCAATCACTTAACTCTGGTCGAATAAAACAAATAAAAGAACTAGTTAAGTCTATCTTTAGCTCTTTCCAGCTAGATATTTTGTCATTTTCTAAACTCTCTGTTCTGTCAGTCAACTCTGCAGTTAGTCATCGGTGACAATTGACAGTTCCATCGGCGTGACTCCAATTAGCTTTGGGATCTCCGTCCATCGGGCATCATTGGATTTTTACTTTTCGGGCAACTTTGTTTTCAGCTCGTCGGGCATCCTATGGTTTTGCTTCATTGGGAAACACTATCTTCTGCTCGTCGGGTATCACAGTGACTTTTCTTCTTTGCCTTTACCGATGGTGTGCACTCCGTCGGTGTTATCTGTCACTTAGTGAATACTTGAATTTTATGCATTGCTGAAAGCATAACCTTTATTCCATTGATTCTCTAAAGTCTTTAGCATTATTTACATGAACATATAGATGATATCAAGTTGACATCAATGACAATACAAACCATTAACTGATCTAATGTCTTGCACTATCTTCAACTTAACATTATGAAACATTCAATCAATTACATGTCATCAACCTCTCCCTTTGGCATTGATGGTAACATACTATATTATCTCACTATACTATTTCTAATTCAATATGAAATACAATAGTTGAGATTCATCAAACTACCAATCTTTTTATTTGATAACAAATAAATTTTTGATCTATGGTAAGCTCTATTTTATCTTAGATTTGATTCTTGCAGCTCTATGTCTTCTAATGTGTTGAGTCCTCTTCTTGTGTCATTTTCTCTCCTTTGACTATTTTCTCTTTTGTGGTGTCTTTTTCTCTTAAAGCAACTCTCCCTTTGTGTAATCTTTCATACAATTGTCTCTCCCTTAGGATATGATCTCTCCCTATTGGAGTAATCTGATAATGGATAATCTCTCTCCCTTTTCTAAGAAGAATGTGATAATATGGATAATTTCTCTCCCTTTGACAACAATGCCAAACAAATGTTTTACAAATATCTGACATTCATGTCAAACAATCATTTTCCTCTTATCCATAATATATTTCTTGAATTTCTCTTATCAATCATCAATACAACAATATGCTCTGGTGCTCGGTTCTGATATATACATGTCTGTATATAGATGTAGCTTTGAAGTTCTTCTCTTTGCTTGCATCAACATGTGTGATATTCTGATAATATGTAGGCTGATGTAGCCTTCAGTCATATTACTGACTGGCAGACAAGGGTTTGACCCCTAGTCTCTTTCTCAAGTACTCAAATGTATCCTTGAGTAGTGGCTTGGTGAAGATATCAACTAATTGTTCTTTTGATTGCACATACTCAAGTATCACCTCTTTTTCTTGAAATTGTTCTCTCAAATAATGATACTTGATTGCAATGTGTTTAGTCTTGGCATGCATGACTAGATTATTGGAAATGTTTATTGCACTGGTGTTATCACAGTAAATAATCACTGGATCTAAGATCTTCATATGCATACCTTCTAGCAACTGTTCGATCCATGCAATATTTGAGCAACTTGTAGCAGCGGTAACATACTCTACTTTTGCATTAGACTGAGAGATGCATCCTTGCTTCTTGCTAATCCATGTGACAAGTCTGTCACCCATAAAGAATGCTCCTCCAGTTGTGCTCTTCCGTTCATCAAGATTTCCAGCCCAATTAGCGTCGGTTAACACCTTAAGTTCAAATTTTCCTTCTCTTCTATACCATAAGCCAAATTCCTCAGTGTTCTTTAGATATCTTAGAATTTTTTTCACAGCAGTCATATGTGATTCCCTAGGGTTAGCAAAAAATATAGCAACAATTCCCACTGCATGTGCAATATATGGTCTAGTGTGTACAACATACATGAGTTTTCCAATCGTTAATCTGTACAAAGTCTGATTTACCTCTGTTGTCTTTTCCTCCTTTTTTAACTTACATCCATTAGCCATCGGTGTTCCAACTGGTTTGGAATCTTCCATCTTGAATATTTTCAAGACTTCTTTGATGTATTTGGATTGTGTAATAAAAATACCTTCACTTTGTTGAATGATCTATAGACCAAGTAAGAACTTGATCTCTCCAAACATAGACATCTCAAACTCTTTTCTCATCTCATTAGCAAATGATTTGTGTAGCATATCATTGCCTCCAAATATGATGTCATCAACAAATATTTTAGCAATCAAAGTGTTAGCATCAGTATCTTCCTTCAAATAAAGATTATTATTTTCACTAGTCCTTACAAATCCAATACTTATTAGATAGGAATGAATTCATTCATACCAGGCTCTAGGATCTTGTTTCAATCCATACAAGGCTTTGTGAAGTCTACATACCATGTTTTTCTTGTCTGGATTGACAAACCCTTCTGGTTTCTCAATGTATACCTCTTCTTCAAGTATTTCATTTAGGAATGTTGACTTGACATCTATTTGATATACTTTGAAATCTTTGAATGCAACATAAGAAAGTAGTATTATTACACCTTCTATCCTATCAATGGGTGCAAAGGTCTCTCCATATTCTATACCTTCTTCTTGTGCATACCCCTTGCATACAATTCTTGCTTTGTTCCTTGTGACTTCTCCATTCTCGTTCAGCTTATTCCTGAATATCTATTTTGTACCAATGACATTCTTTTCATCTAGTCTTGGCACAAGTGACCATGTCTTGTTCTTCTCAATCTACTCAATCTCATCATTCATAGCACTTATCCATTCCTCATTATCTAGTGTAGTATTGACAGATTTTGGCTCAAACTCACAAATTAAACAATTTGAGGTTAAAGACTTACTTCTTGTTCTTGTACCAGATTTCTTATCTCCTATGATCTGGATCTCTGGATGGTTCCTTCTTACTTATCTTGCAAGTACTGGTACAACTCTTTGTGTATCATCTTGATCATCATTTTGATCTTCATTCTGTTCTTCATCACCTTGCACATTATTTTGATTATTATCCTTACCATCGGTAATAGCAGTCTGACCATCGGTTGCAACATTCTGTTGTTCTAGAATTAAGCACTGTTGCTCAGGCAGAGTGTTGAGTTCTTCACAGTATACAAACTTATTGTATTTCTCTGGTTCTTTTGTTCTTTCCAGCTCATTCTTTTCTAGAAATTCATCTATCTTTACATTTGCACTTTCAAAAATTTTGTTAGAAGCCTTGATGAGACATTTATAAGCTTTGCTCTTGGTAGAATACCCTAGAAAAATACCTTCATCACTTTTGGCGTCAAGCTTTCCATTTCTATCATCCTTTAAGACATAACATTGAATACCAAAGATTTTGAAGTAACTTACATTGGGTGTTTTACCATACCATAGCTCATAAGGTGTCTTATTTATGTCCTTCTTCAATTATACTCTATTAAGTGTGTAGACAGCAGTACTGACAGCTTCCCTCTAGAAGATTTGGGTGATTCCTTTCTCTATCATCAGTGTTCTAGCACAATCAACTATTGATTTGTTCCTTCTCTCAGCAATCCAATTTTGTTGTGGTGTTCTTGGTGCAGAAACCTATCTTTTTATACCATGCTCATTATAGAAATTAGTGAATTCATCTTATATAAATTCTCCTCCTCTATCTGATCTCAAACATTTCAGATCCTTACCACTTTGTTTCTCTACCATAGCCTTATACCATTTAAACATCTTGAATGCTTCAGATTTATCTTTAAGAAACATAACTGTCATCATTCTAGAGTAATCATCAACAAAGAGAATAAAATATTTATCACCATAATAACTCTTTGTCCTCATTGGTCCACATAAATTAGTATGGACTAATTCTAGAATATCATCAGATGTATGGGTTTTGCTTTTGAAACTAGACTTGGTCATTTTACCTTTTTGATAATTCTTGCACATGATGTTGTCTGACTTTGACATCGTCGGTAAGCCTCTTACATTTCTCCTTCTGCTTATTTTCATCATGTTGTCAAAATTCACATGACACAATATTTTGTGTCACAACCATATGTCTTTGTTTCTAGTCATTAAGGAAGTGGTGTTAGTATCATTCAGATAGAATAAGTTACCTTTAGTCTATTCACTGGTACCAATCAGTTTTCCTGATTCATTGAAGATCTTTGCCTTCTTATTCTCAAATGCTACTCTATGACCTAAATTATTCAGCTGAGAAACACTCAGCAGATTATAATTCAATCCTTTTATCCAATAAGCATTTTCACATTTAATCAGGTTATTCAGCATTATAGTTCTTTTACCTTCAACTAGACAAGGTGTATCATTACTCATTCTTACCGTACCACCATTATAATACTCAAAAGTGTTAAAATTTTCTTTATGACCGGTCATGTGGTGAGTATAGCCACTATCTATAATATAGATGTCATTCTTGCTAACCTTAGATATGAGTGCAGTTTCTACATACCTTTCATCTTCATCTGAATCATCCTTCACAGCCACAAATACCATCTAGATGTCTTCATCAGGTTCGGTGTCAGTATCTTCATCTTTGCAAGTATCTAGGTAGCTAACCATCTTGCCTTTGTCCTTGTAATCTCAGGTATCTCTTCTTTCTGATTGTCGGTAACCTCTGTGATCTTTGTTATCACCTCTGTCAGATTTCTTCTCAAAAGATCTGTCATTACTTCTGTCATCTTTTCTTCTGTTAGGATATCTTGCAGAAAAGTGTCCAATCTCTTTACAATTAAAGCATACAAGTGGTAACTTGCCTTTGTATTTACCTTTGCCTCTCTGCATTCTTCTAGCCATAAGTGCTTTTATTTCATCTAAATCTTCTTCTTCACTTTCACCTTCACTATCTCTTCTAGATGTGTGTCTATGACTTGATTTTCTTATTCTCATAAAATACTTAAATGCAG
The DNA here is from genome assembly GCA_018584345.1 of Thuja plicata. Lineage (NCBI taxonomy): Eukaryota > Viridiplantae > Streptophyta > Pinopsida > Cupressales > Cupressaceae > Thuja > Thuja plicata. The sequence goes on along the minus strand of MU225682.1, from coordinate 2,865,516 downwards.
ACTCTAAGTTTGCTAAGACACTATTATCATTTGTTATTCATCTCAAATGAAATCAGTCTACCAATTAAACTATCAAGAGCAACTGTATTGTTTTCTACTACTCTCATTTCTTGTATGGCAGAAACTCTAATAGCATATACAAGAAGTAAGGTTCTTAAGATTTTACTTACCACTGTCTCCTCTTCAATTGTACCTCCAACTCCTCGTATAGAAATTACTACTTCTTTTATTCTTGTGTTGTACTGTGTGATTTTTTCTCCTTCTTTCATTCTGAGATCATCAAATTTTCCTCTAAGGCTTTCTGCCTTGGCTCTCAGAATATTTGTATCACCTCCATGTACAAGCTTCAATTTGTCCTACATCTTCTTTGCAATTTTGCAATCCTTGACATCTTCAAATTCAGCATCAGAGAGTGAGGAAGAAAGCTCTATAACCATGCAGTTGTGTTCATGCTTCTCTCTCAATTGATCTACTGTCAATACTCTTATAGGAAACACATATTCAGTATCTAGGAATTGAGTAACATCATTACTAATACCTAATAAGTGGAGTCTTATCCTACTTTTCCATGAAGAAAATTTGTCTTTGTTCAACTTGGGCACATCTCGTCTGTTCATCTTGTGATCTTGACTTAGGTCTTGAAACCTTCCTTTCTAAGCACACAAGCTCTGATACCAATTGTTAGTAATAACTGAGAGGGAGGGTGAATCAGTGGCCTCAAAAATTTATCCTTCAAACATTAACCACCAATAAAATAAACCTCAGATTATTATGTCCCTACAAGATGCATGCCATGAAATACTTATAATGATTAACTATCTGTCAATTTTCCTTGTTTTTCCTTATTCTCCTTGATTACTGATAAGCAGTATAACTATTTACCAAAACTCAGCAAATAAGCAGAGTATACCGATCAACCCAGTGTTAACTATGTCAGATACAAAATAATAAAGAAATGAATCATACACACATAACACATGAATTTTTAATGTGGAAACCCTATTAAGGGAAAAACCACTGGGACCGGT
>MU225682.1:2822978-2844063 GCA_018584345.1 Thuja plicata | reverse complement strand
GCTGAAGTAGTTAATATAAATTAGTGATAAAAATCACCTAGGACATTAAATCTGATTTAATAATAAATTATGCCAAAGTAACATTGTCTTGACATAACAGGGGGTATGATCACACCTAGGGTAAACACAGTCTATGGTCGGTACAGACCAAATCTAGGTGGTTACAAAAATAGGACACCTGATCGCATCTGGTACTAAATCCAGAGGTAATGTATTTGAATTGAACACATCTGAAGCTTCTTGTTTTATTATGAAGGTTGATGATAGTGGGTTATGGCACAGAAGATTTTGTCATGTTAAATTTGATAACATTGTGAAGGCAAGTACAACTAATGCAGTAAGAGATCTACCTAAGATTGTAAAGCCATCTAACACTATGTGTAGAGAATGTGTTATGGGGAAGCAGACTAGAAGCACTTTTAAAAGCAAATCTTATTCAGCAAAAGCGAAGTTGGATCTGGTACATACATATCTGTGTGGTCCTACACAAACAAGATCATACTATGGTGAAAGGTACTTTATACTATTTTTTGATGACTTTTCTAGAATGATGTGGATTACATATTTAAGAGAGAAATCTAAAGCATTTGACAAGTTCAAGTTATTCGAAGCAAAAGTTGAGAATGAATCTGGTTTAAAGATGAAGTGTTTGAGATCAGAAAGAGGAGGAGAGTTCCATCAGATCTATTTAATGCATACTGTGAAGAAAATGGAATACATAGACAGAATTCAGCCCCTAGAACTCCACAATAGAATGGGATAGCAGAACGAAGAAACATAACTATATTAGATGCTGCAAGGACTATGTTGTTGGAAGGAAATGTGTCACATGTTCACTGTAGAGAATCAGTTGGGACTATTGTGTACACACTAAATAGAATTTAGATCAGAGAAGGTACAAATAAAACTCCTTATGAATTATGGTTTAATCATACACCTATTGTGAAATATTTCAAAATATTTGGAAGTAAATGTTATATCAAGAGAGATGATGAGATAGGAAAGTTTGATGCTTGAAGTGATGAAGGAATCTTTCTTGGTTATTCCACTAAGAGTAAAGCTTACAAAGGTTTCAATCTGAGATTGAGGAAATTGATTGAAAGTGCCAATGTGAGGATAGATGAAAAGTTTCAGATTTAGGAAAGCATATATGATTGTGGTCAAATTATAGAAACAAAAGAGGTTACTGCTGAACCTGAAGAATCTTTGATGATTGATGATGAGATTGAAGATGAACAGACTGAAGCTACTGAGACATTAAAGACACCAAGGTATGTTAAGAAGAACCATCCTAAAGATCAAATTATTGGTGATGCAAGCAAAGGTGTGATGACTAGATCTAGAGTTAGAGATGAGATCTGTTTGATTTCTCAAGTTGAGCCAAAGACTACTGATGAAGCATGTAGAGATGAATCTTGGACTAAAGTTATGGAAGAAGAACTTGAACAATTAAAGAAAAACAATACATGGGAATTGGTTCCAAGACCTAAGAACAAAAATGTGATTGGCACTAAATGGGTTTTCAGAAACAAGATGGATGAGGAAGGAACAGTAGTAAGAAACAAGGCTAGACTGGTATGTAAAGGCTACTCACAACAAGAAGGTATAGACTTTGTAGAAACATTTTCTCTTGTTGCTAGATTGGAAGCTGTGAGATTATTCATTGCTTATGCTGCACATAAAGAAGTTTTTGATGATGATATCATTTTTGGAGGCAATGATAAGATGAGTAAGAAGTTTGCTAAAGAAATGGAAAATGAATTTGAAATGTCAATGATTGGTGAGATGAAATTTTTTCTTGATTTGCAAATTAATCAGAGTAAGAATGGCATTTTTGTATCTCAGACCAAGTATCTTAAAGAAATGTTGAAAAGGTTTGGAATGGAAGATTGTAAACCTATTGGAACACCTATGGTGATAGGAAACAAACTGGCTAATAGTGATGAGACTCAAAGTGTTGTTTAGACTAAGTATAGATCAATGATTGGAGGTCTACAATATCTAACACACACTAGACTAGATATTACCAATGCAGTTGGAATTGTGGCTAGATATCAGGCAGATCCTAAAGAAACACATTTTGCTGCTGTGAAAAGAGTTTTTAGATATCTAAAAGGGACAATAGAATATGGATTATGGTATGAAAAATCTGATGATTTTACATTGCATGCTTTTACTGATGTTGACTGGGCAGGTAATGTGGATGACAAGAAGAGTACAAGTGGTGGTGCATTTTTCCTTGGGAAAAGGTTGGTATCTTGGTTGAGCAAGAAGCGGAACTATATTGCGCAATCTACTGCATAGTCAGAATATGTTGTTGCTGCAATAAATTGCACACAAGTTGTTTGGATGAAAAAAATGCTAGAAGACATCAGAATAACTTTCAAAGAGTCAGTGCTTATTCATTGTGATAACACTAGAATAGTAAACATGTCAAAGAATCTTGTAATACACTCAAAAACTAAGCATATTTCTATTAAGTATCATTTCTTGAGGGAGAAGGTAGCAAATAAATAAATTAGACTGGAGTACATTAGCACAAAGGAATAGATAGCAGATATATTTACCAAACCTTTGCCAAAAGATGATTTTGAATATCTCAGAGGCATGCTTGGGGTGGTGGCCCCTCCCAGTGGTAATAATTGATGTAGATATGCATCAGTTCAGTGGTTTTCAGAGCTATATCACTCTCTGGACTTGATGTATGGATCTACTCCTTAGGGGGAGTGATCGCAGAAGAACACTGTGGAGTACATTTGGGTGATCTTGCACCTAATTGTTGGACATGAAGATTTGAAAAAGCTACACCTTACAGAAGACTACAGATGAGTTATGGCACCCTTTTCCATTGCTGCCAAAGGGGGAAGGAATCTATGTGAAAATCTCTACTATTTTGGGGAGATTTGTGTTGAGGATATTGAGAAGATTGTATTGAGAGAGAATACTTTTGGGTTGATGCATATGGATTCCCATATGTTTCCAACAATGCCAAAGGGGGAGATTGTTGGATGATAGCAATTTTGGTTACTGATCATGTTGTTGATATTCATGTTTTGTCACTGATGTCAACATATATTTCTGTGGAGAAGACAGACTAGCTACTTGACTGGAAGAAGTGTACGGATACTATACGGATGATTCAGAATGATCAAAGTTGGATTTAAGAATAAGGATATGTACTGACCATATTCCTAAGGTTGCTTGACTGAAGGTTAAATATTTTGGATGTGACAATTGATTTGGTGAAGACTGGTTTTTTGGACTGTAACTGTGATTCTGGACAGAGCAGGTCTCTGTGTTTATGGTATATCTTTCTGGTGAAGATATTTCAGATGATGCAAGCTTACTGGTGGATAGCTAACATATGTTATACTAATGGGTTGAGTTTGATTTTTTTTTTGTTACTGGCGACGTCAGCTGTGATGCATATTCTGGAGAAGACCTATTTACTGGCCGACTTCATACATATAGCGTGTGAAATTAATCATGAGTGTGGATTGCAGATCTAGAAGCATATGTGATGGATTGTAATTGATGTTTACTTGTTATAGGTACCATGTGTATCTTAGCAAGGGTTTATATTATTATTTGTATGATGGAAAGCCTTAATTAGCCGACCTAGTTAATTATGTATTAGGAAATCTTAATTGGCCGACCTAATGAATTATTGTTAAAGGGTATATATGAATGATCTTTTATTGTGGAGAAGATGTGGTAGAGAATAAGAGGACAAAATGTGTAGAAGTTGTGAAGCTTGTTGACTGTTGGATATAGAGCAGAGTTGATGATTGTTATACTTCATTGGAACTGACCAAGAAAAGACAGTTGCTATCAAACAGTACACTAGATTGTGTATTTTCTTTATACACTTGATTCGGATTGTAAATCCTTGAGGGTGGCTTTAACCTTCTTTGGGTAGTGTGCCTTGGCAGTGAGCCTACTATTTTCTTTGACTCCTAACAGGGTTTGTCTCCTAACAGAGACTGTGTACTGTAATATTGTAACAAGCTCCTAACAGGGCTAATATATTTTAATAGGGATACTATACTCTCAGTACATTATTTGTGGGTGTTAATTCCCATCAGGGTTTTACCTTTAACAGGGTTTTCTCGACAACAAATATTGTCTTATGGTGTTGGCATTTACTGTGTTATCAATTACTTTTTCTAATATGGTTTATAAAGTTTAAAGTTTAATAATCTATACTACAACTGATTCACCCCCCCCCTCTCAGTTGTCTTGTGGATTTTTATTCCTAATAGACATGATATCACCGTTGTTAGGTTCTTGATTTTCTTGATCTTGGCGTGATCCACATTTCTCGCCAATTAGATATAAAGCAAAACTCTTGTTTTATCTCGCAGAGATCTTCTTGCCAACTGGACAAAACAACTTTAAATCCATTACTTTTCTCTGGTTGTATCTTTTCGATGAAAAAAAATATAACTACCAGTTAAGTCTATGTTTAGCTCTGCCAGCTAGATATTTTTTCATTTCTGAACTCAATTTAATTTTGGTGTTTAACTCTTTGATAGCTTCGGTCAACACTCCAGTTCACCTCGGGCTTCTCCGTCGGTTTACACTATGTTTCTGGCCGTCGGTTTTTCTTGTGATTCTGCTCGTCAGTAATGCTCATCGGTGTTCTTGCTCGGGCATCACTATGACTTGACTTTCAATGATCTCTATCCGTCGGTGTCCACTGACCATCAGTGTTTGAAGTCATAATGTGAATGCTTGTCTTTTGTGCATTACTGAAAGCATAATATTTTTCTCTTTGATTCTCTGAAGTCTTTGACACTTTGATTATAACCAATTAGATTATATCAAGTTGACATCAATGAAAATACAATCCATTAACTGATTTAATGTCTTGCATTATCTTTCTGCATTTCGGTGATCAACTTAACATCTTCAAACATTCAATCAGTTACATGTCATCAATGATATCCACTCATAATGAATAATGTCCTACAAAAATGGTGGGTGCTTGAAGGCAAAACATTGTCCAATGCCTACAAGCAACATTTCTACCCTTAGGAAGAAGATAGACCAAGTATATATGCAAGAAAGATTCCCATTGTGGACAGGAAGAAGGAAGGGGAATCCAAATGAAGTATGATGTCTCTTAAGTATGCTCATGTGTCACCATGTCCTTGGTTGTTGAAGATGTCACTAACCAATCAAGAACATACCCAATAGAACGTGACAAGCAAGGAACCAATGGTAACTAATGGTGATCAACTTCCAAAGACAAAGATGTCTCCTCAAAATAGGAAGTAGGAAGAGAGACAAAGTAGACCCCCCTCAATGTAGAAGGTACACTGATGGTAGATGCTCCTAGATCAATGTAGAAACTACACCATGAAAACTAAATGATGTTCTTCCCTTCAGGAAGAAACAATGTCATAGGTGTATCAATGGATCCTCCCCAATATGTAGGAAGAATCCTCAAAATGTATTATGTCTCAAGAAACTGAATAGGAGTCTCCAACACATGAGTATGATCAACCTGAATCATGCAATGATACATATCAAGTGAAGTTTGAGACTCATGAAAGTCAATCTTCAAAGACTCAAATGTCTTCTCCAAAGATAAAGAGACCTCCTCCAAATGTTGTATTAAAGGATCCACAATCATGTCAAACTTGAAAGAAGGATGAAGTGGAGAATGAAGATGAGGGTCAGAGTGTTCCCTCGCAACAACTAAATAAGGATCATCCTCATCAAAAAGAAGATGAATGCCATCAATGGTGTCTCCCAAATCCTCATTGTAGGAATCCATAAACAAACCTGCAATGTCTGTCAAGTAGGCATCCCATGGAACTATGTCTGGAAGACAAGAAATACCCTATTGCACTGAATCAAAAGCAACCATGGCTATAGGAATACAAGCATCATCAAGAGCAACAATATAAATTATCTCAAAAGGAGAAGTAGGAGTTGCAGTTGGAGGTTGAGGATCTTTTGGGAGTGGAGGAACATGTGGATCTCCATACATTTCCTAAAGAATGGTCCAAAGAGAACAAAGAGCATTTGTCTTATTGTCATCAAAGGAATCCATAACATCTTTATCCATATTGAAATAAATAACTTGGAGAAATTTTTTCCAAGAGTCCCAATTGAAATGATTACCAAGATGAGGAATTTCTTCCGTACATATAAATATGGCAATAGATTATGCTCACTAAGATGAGCGAGAACGAGATCACTCCATTGCTTATAACTTCCTTTATCCAAGGTAATTAAAACACCCATGATGAAAAATGAAAGAACACAAAAGAGGAGCACAACAACTAAAGACACCCGTCCAAATTCACTCAATCAAAGACCCCCCCCCCCCCCATGATGATTTTGACACTTTATATATAGTGCATGTACAATTTCCACTTGCAAAACAAGGTAAAGTGGACCTCTAATTTTAATGATTACAACTATAAAAATGAGACTATAGAAGACTCAAACAAATAAGACACAAGATCACTCAAGGATCTAATCAATTACAAGTGCAAAAATAAGCCAAAATAGACCAAATACTGAAAGTGTTATGTCCACTCACAATGGCTCCAAACTGATACCAAATTTGAAAAGTAAATAAAAAATCATGTTGTTTCAAAAAAAATGGCACATGATAAATGTGTTAGTATAACCCTGAACGAAGCCTATGAAGTTGCAGAAATCAAAATTGGACAGGAATAGTCATCAAAAAATGCAAATTTGGAAAAAATTGTCCATCAAAATCAAAAAAACACCTGCACAACATTGAAGAGAGCAAAATTCTACCGCAAATTTAAAAAAATGCATCAAAAAGGAAGTCAGGATAACCAAGATATGGGGTTTTGAAGTTCACCTCCAAAATTAGGAATGCAAATGGTGAGGGGGTCTAAAATTATCAAATTATGCTGATGTCATCAACACAAGGGGGTTAACATTCATGGTCTACTGCATGTTGAGGCCAAAAAATGGCTGAAAAAATGACAATTGTTAGATCCGACATGGAAAAGCATTTTTGGTGAGTGAAGTGACTGGACTAAGGTTTGCGAGGATGATTGTTGGAGTCGCAGTGAAATTTGCCGCGCTGGGTGTCTGAGATCTGCAGTGCTCGAACTGTGATCTATGATGAGTAATGAAGGTGTTTGTGTACCCGATCCATGGTGTATGTGAGGGTGCATTGAAAACAAACCCGAGAAATCTGCATTAGAGCCTGTGTAGAGTGCATAGTGTATTCATTGCGGTGGAAGATCTTCTCGAGGCGAAGTCAGCTCAGGTGTGAGATCGACAGTGTGGAAAAGAGATCGGCATTGAATGCTGAATCTCCGCGTTGAGAAGAGTGCCTAACCGCTGTGTTCCAATCTATCACCGAGCTAGGAGGTGAAGCAGGGGTCAGGATTGGGAAGCTCTATGGAGGGGAGCTCAGGAGATATGGAGAGGGGGTGCCCACTGCAGGGGTTGGGCTCGTGAGCTTGGTGCTTTTGAAAACTAATCCCACATTGAAGAAAACAAAAGATTTCACAAAGTTTTAAATGGCGATGCCCAAACGGTATAATTAAACAATGATCGACGGTCATTGAAGTTGATTGCTTGGTCATTGATGGAACATGAGAGAGCAGTCATTCTGAGGACTCTAAGAAAAAAATACGGTTGGAGTCCACAATTTTTTGCGTCTAAAAATAGACAGAAAATTCAAATTCAAAAATTGAAAAAATTCTGTAAATTTCGTACCAACCGCAGTTCGGGCTTCACAAGTCAAATTTTTAAAACAAATTTTGCATATGAGAGCACCTAAAAAATATTATCTCTTAGGGTATAGGCTATGATACCATGTAGGCAAATAATGAAAATACCAAGATCTAGAAGCTTAATTGATAGATACATCCAATGATTGATTCAATAATGAATAAAATGTTTATTGATTTACAATGTATATATGCCTGAATATATAGTCGATGCATGATAACTAGGATATATGCAAGTGATAACCTTTCAAACACACAAGGTGGATCATCCTCTATTGTAGAATTAAGTATGTGCAACAATGTGAGGATGATAATGTGATTAGAGCACTAAAGGTTGATCTCACGCATAAAGTGGAATGAGATAACAACTAACTCCACCTAGTGGAATTCTCCTACACCATGTGCTAAAATGGAATGCAAGCTCCTAGGTGTCTCATATGCAAACTACTATGAATGAATTATCCTAAGTAATCTTAAGTAAAGTGTAATTAAAATAATTAATTACACCAACAGATTGCATCGACATAAGCACATAGCATTGACCTTGAATACTAGTTATTGTAATTGTGTAGAATTTTTTTATATATAATAAAAAAATGCAAAAGCTTCACTTTGTATCTTTTATTTATTGTATATTCAAGTGTCATCTTTAGATCTACACAATATCCAAGAGAAAGAGTTAGTTTTTCCCCATTAAAGAGGCAAGTAGGGCTTATAATGAAGGAAAGAAGCATCCAAGATATAAAAAGATATTGAAAAGGAGTAGAGAAGTGCAAGAAATATATAGAAAAGTTGTATATAATAGATATGTGGTGTAGTAATGGGAGAAGCATTTTAGGAGAAAGGTTTAAATGGAAGTAGAAAGAAAGAAGAAAAGATTAAATGTGATTCAACATAGTAGCATAAAAGAAGAAAGAGAAAGGGAAAGGAATGATGATGAATAGTATCTCATAATAGGTAGGAATAATCATGTATTAAATAGGAGATAGAGATAAATATAGACAAGAGATACATGCCATCATTTGGAATTATATAGTGTATATGAATAGCTAATAAGGATGATAAAAATTACTTGTGGAAATAATATATATAGAAACAGATGAGGTTGAAGAAAGTGTTTGAAACAACTTAGATTCTTGTATCATAATAAAACCATATACCCATGCTTTCACATAAGGAGAATTTAAAATAAGTACATAGAGAGGAAAAGGGTGATGATAGGACACAACTCCAAGAGAGCTATGTGAATCAACATGATGGAGGTGAAGCATCTTGTTGCTTTGTATCACATATGTTTTCATAGGAGAGAGGAGATAAAAAAAAAAGAGAGACTATAATTGTATTCCAAGATGATGAAATTGAAGCACTTTGATGCTTTTAATCATCCACAATTATTTAGGACTAATGACACCATGAAGGATAAATGAATGATAGAGAATATATATAAATAATAAAAGTAAAAAAATATATAATGAAATTAAGAGAATGAGGCACATAAAAATATGCATTGAACCTAACCTTGTGTGTAAATGTGCACCCACAAGTATGATTGCTATCATCAATGGAAGATGAGAAATAAATTAATTTTAGAATGAATTTAGAATAAATGAGAAGGGAGGGGTGAATCAGTTATCCTCAGGTCTAGATGTACCAATTGAAACTTTGCAACAATTTAAACAACTCATATCTACTCGGCAGCAGTAGCATATGTCAACAACTTAAACATGCAGTTTACTATTTAGATGTAATTAGCTTGCAGAAAATTAACAGTAAAAAAAACTATAAACATTCACACAAGTTGACACAAGTATTTAACATGGAAACCCAATTTGGAAAAAACCACCAGTAACATGCTACCAAGTTTTCACTCTTCTAAAGTGAGCTCTGTTAGGAGCCAACCCTGTTAAAGGTTACAAAACACATTGCTAATGTGACCTGGTTAAAGGATTTAATCACCCTGTTAGGAGTGGCCTTGTTAGAGGACTTAGAACATTCCACCTGAATGTCACCTTGTTTAGAGGATTTACACAATGACTATTAGGTCAACCTTGTTAAAGGATTTTGACTGATACAATGGTTAGAAAGTAATCAACAGTTGTGATCAGATACATACAACTTACTTTGCAAATCCAGATCCAATTTCATCTCTAATGCTAACTTACTGAGTGGCCTCCATTCTCATTTCAATTTTCTGATATGCTTGGAAATTTGTCAAGCAATCACTCATGCAATTCTCTGCTTCTATGTTCAGCCTTCTCTGCTAGGTCATGTCAATTAGTAAATTAGCTATGCAATCCTCTTGCATACACACAAGAACATTACATACATGAATAACCCCTTGAGGTTATATTATACCTCTTCATCTAGGTCAGATAAATCTTTTTTGCTTTATCAAGATCGTAGATCTTAGGTTAGGTCAGATCCAATGGATCATCCCATCATTACATTACCATTTACTTCTCCAAAGTAGTCTTTAATTAAATCTTGAATCCATGCATTAATTGTGATTACCCATGCATTAAATAACATGGATCAATCTTCAATTAACTTTATATATCCTAATAAAATCAACTATGTCGGCCAAAGATCTTAAATCTCATCATTAATCAAAATACTAGCGCTCGGCCACAATTGTGTTCTCACTCGGCCAACACTAAACTTGCTCAGCAATTTCACTGGTGCTTGGTCATCACTAGAAATTTTTCTCAGCATACTGGTGCTCGGCACAAACCAACCAGTAAAATTGACATCAAAAGATAAACAACACATTGCTTTGCCAATGTGCCAACTGATCAAGTACCCTTGTTATTTGCCTTAACTCAACCATTCCACTTGGTCTTCTTGTTAAATCTTCTTCATCAATAAATAGATATGGTACTCAAAAAAACATCAATAGTCTCACTGGAGTTAAGGTTTGACATCAATGACAAAACAACCATTGTTTGCATTATAACTTTCCAACAATCTCCCTCTTTGGCATTGATGGCAAACACTAAACATTTAAAACAATAATTTAACAAGCATATTTACCATACAATCCAAAAGGTCACCTATGTTCCTTGATACGAACAAATCTTCATTAATGTATTTAGCTTCATTTTGATTCTCATCCTGCAAAACTTTTCTCCCTTTGTGTCTGTAATCACACTGATGTCTTTCTATTTATGTTCGTCAATCTCTTTATCTCTAAGTAGTGAACTCTCCATCTTTTAGTAAACTTCTCCCTCTTTGACAACAATGCCAAAGACATTGACATCTTTATCATGTAGATTCTCCTATTCATAACTTTGTATCATGTTGTTCCTATCATCTTGTTTTATGACTGATCTTCTTTTCTATTCTTGTCCAACTTCACAGCTTTAGGTAGCTTCCTAAAGTGTGACTGCATGTGCATCAATGTGTCAAATATTCTGAATATAAAATTTGATGTAACAGTTCCATACAGAACTTAATTGGTTTCAGTTAGGGGAATCACCCCCAATTTACCTCGTAGATACTCATGAGAATCTTTGGGTAGTGCTTTTGTAAATATGTCTGCTAACTGTTCCTTAGTGTTCACATAATCCAGTCTCACTTCCTTCTTTTGAACTAGCTCCCTCAAGTAATGATACTTGATAGTTGTATGCTTTGTCTTAGAGTGCATTATAGGGTTCTTAGAAATATTTATGGCACTCGTGTTATCACAATATATGACAATTGGTTCTGTGATCTCTTCTTTCATACCTTTCAGTAGTATATTCAACCACACAATATTAGAACAATTGATTGTTACTTCCACATACTCGGCTTCAACTATAGATTGTGAGGTGCAGTTTTGTTTCTTGCTTGTCCATGAAATCAATCATTTTCCCAAAAGAAGTGCTCCTCCTATGGTGCTTTTCCTGTCATCAGCATTACTAGCCCAATCAGAGTCAATGTAAGCTCTAAGCTCAAACTTGTCGTTCTTTATGTAATATAGGCCATAGTCATCAGTTCCTTTCAAATATCTTAGAATCCTTTTCACTGCCATCATGTGAGTTTCCTCGGGATTAGAAAAAAACCTAGCAACAATTCCAACAGCTAATGCAATATCAGGTCTACTGTGTACAACATATTGCAGCTTTCCAATCATTGATTTGTATAGTGTTTGATTTACTTCATTTGTCTCATCATTTTTGGTTAACTTCTGTCCAGTAGCCATGGGAGTACTCACTGGTTTTGAATCTTTCATTCCAAAAGTTTTTAGTATCTCTTTGACATATTTTGATTGAGTAATATAGATACCATTCTTCATCTAATATATTTGTAAGCCAACAAAAAATTTAATCTCACCAAACATAGACATCTCAAATTTAGTTTGCATCTCTTTTGCAAATGTTTGGCATAACACATCTTGTCCACAAAATATAATGTCATCTACAAAAATTTCAGCTAATAAAGCACCTTTACTTTGCTTTGTCTTCAAATATAGGTTGTTTTTGTCATTAGTTCTTGCGAATCCAATCTTTATCAGATAATTGTGCAATCTCTCATACCATGCTCTTGGCGCTTGCTTCAGTCCATAAAGTGCCTTGTGCAATCTACAAACCATATTCCTCTTGTTTGGGTCAAAAAAACCACCAGCTTGTTCAATGTACACTTCTTCTTCCAATATACCATTGAGGAATGCAGACTTCACATCCATCTGATAAACTTTAAAACCCTTGTAGAATGCATATGCAAGTAAATTTATGACTCCTTCCAATCTTGCAACTGGGGCGAATGTTTCACCATAGTCAATTCCTTCCTCTTGTGCATAACCCTTGCATACCAGTCTAGCTTTGTTTCTTGTCACTTCTCCATGTCCATTCAGCTTATTTCTAAATACCCACTTAGTACCAATTACATTTTTGTCATTCGGCCTAGGTACAAGTGTCCAAGTCTTGTTCTTTTCAATTTGTTCAATTTCTTCATTCATGGCTTGTATCCAATCTTCATTTTCTAAATCATCTTTTACTATTTTAGGCTCAAAATTACATAACAGACATGTATCATCTCTCAAATTACTTCATGTCATAACTATAGAATCCTTCGATCCAATGATTTGATCAGGATTGTGGTGCCTCCTCACATACTTTGCTAGAGTAGGTTCATGTTTTGCTTCAGATTCATTGTTCTCATTCAATGTAGATTGATTCTATGACTCAGCATCTCCATCAGATAGCTCAACATTCACCTCATGTTTCTCGGCAACTCCACTCTGTGACTCGAAAGGTGCTAGTTGTTGCTCGGTAGCCTCACTCATAGGTACAGGTAATGCATTAGAATCTTCCTTAAGAAACATCACAGTCATCATCCTAGAATAATCATCAACAAACAGAATGAAATATCTACCTCCACAGTAACTTTTCTCTCCAATGGGACCACAGAGGTCAGTATGAACTAATTCCAAAATTTCCTCTGAAGTATGAGTCTTACTCTTGAAACTAGACTTAGTCATTTTTCGTAGTTGACATTGCTTACACATAACATTTTTCAAGTTTCTTAGGCAACCCTCTAACCTTTTTTAGTTTACTTATGCTTACCAAGTTATCAAAGTTTACATGACACAACCTTTTATGCCATAGCCAAACATTATTGTATTGTGTAAACAAGCATGTCTCTTCAGCTAAATCTAGATAGAACAAGTTACCTTTTGTTTGCTCACCACTTCCAACTAGTTCTCCAGTAGCATCATAGATCTTTGCCTTCTTGTGATGGAACTCAATTCTGTAGCCAGAAGTATTTAGCTATGCAACACTCAGTAAATTATAGTTAAGATCATCAACCCAATAAACATTGTCACATCTAATCTTGTCAGTCAAATTAATTGTTCCTTTCCCTTTGATAAGACATGGTGCATCATTACTAAATTTAACATAACCACCTTTGCACTGATCTAAGGTCTCAAATTTATCTTTGTCACCAATCATATGATGGGAACAACCATTTTCAATAATCCAATGGTCACCTTTACTCTTATAAGAAATTAGTGCAGTTTTATCATCATCATCATAATCATCTTTCATACAAACATACACAACTTCTATATCATTGTCATTAGAATTGTCAGAGTCATTGTTAGAAGCTTCTTCAGCTATATATCAAGATTTCTTACATGTGTCTTTGTAATCCTTATACTTTCTAAAGTCTCGGTCATCCATTCTGTCTTTGTATTTGTTGTCCCTTCTTTCATCTTTGTCATTCTTATCAGGACATCTAGCAGCAATATGACCAACTTTGTTACATGAAAAACAAATGATAGGAAGTTTACCTCTGAATTTTCCTTTTCCTCTAGATAGTCTTTTTTCCATAAGTGCTTCAAGGTCTTCAAGATCATCATCAGTAGTGTTTCTATCACTGTTCACACATTTCTTTCCTTTCTTTGATTTATTGAGGACTAGCTGGGATCTAAATGCAGAATCAATAGCTTGTGGAGTGTAGTTATCAAAATTTGACATCTCAAATGCAGTAAGTCTACCTACCAGACCTTCTAAAATTAGATTATTATTAGGAGTACATCTCAATTCTTGAATTACAGAGACTCTAATAGCATATACATGAAGAAGAGTTCTCAGTACCTTGCTCATAATAGTGTTCTCATAAGTTTTTCCATTTGCTCCTCTAATAGAATTAACAACATCTTTTATTCTACCATAGTACTGAACTATATTTTCTCCTTCTTGAATTTTCATTTCATCAAACTTACCTCTTAAGCTTTCATATTTGGCTCTCAGCACATTTGTGTCTCCTCCATAGATGGTTGTCAGGGTATCCCACATCTGCTTTGCATTTCTGCAGCTCTTTATATCATCAAATTCATAATAGCTCAAGGAAGATGCAATCTCCAACATTGCTTGATTATGTTCTTGCTTTTCACTTAACTGTGCAGCAGTGAGAGGTGTAGTAGGTGCTACATAAGCATTTTCAATAAGGTGCTTAGAATCATCTCCAATACCGGCCAGATGCAGTTTCATCAAACTCTGCCGTTTAGGGAAGTTATCTTTGTTTAGCTTTGAAACCTCCTTTTTATACATCTTGATCTTTTCGCTCCAAGTACCTTCAAACTATTTTCAAGAGAACTTAGCTGTGATACCAATTGTTAGAATTAATTTAGAATAACTGAGAGGGGAGGGGTGAATCAGATATCCTTAGGTCTAGATGTACCAATTGAAACTTTGCAGCAATTTAAACAACTCAGATCTACTTGGCAACAGTAGCATATGTCAACAACTTAAACATGCAGTTTACTGTTCAGATGTAATTAGCTTGCAGAAACTTAACAGTAAAACAAACCATAAACATTCACACAAGTAGACACAAGTATTTAATGTGGAAACCCAATTTGGGAAAAACCACCGGTAACATGCTACCAAGTTTTCACTCTTTTGAAGTGAGCTTTGTTAGGATCCAACCCTGTTAAAGGTTACATAACACATTGCTAAATGTGACCTGGTTAAAGGATTTAATCACCCTGTTAGGAGTGGCCTTGTTAGAGGACTTAGAACATTCCACCTGAATGTCACCTTGTTTAGAGGATTTACACAATGAATGTTAGGTTAACCTTGTTAAAGGATTTTGACTTATACAATGGTTAGAAAGTAATCAAAAGTTGTGATCTGATACATACAACTTACTTTGCAAATCTAGATCCAATTTTAGCTCTAATGCTAACTTACTAAGTGGCCTCCATTCTCATTTCAATTTTCTAATTTGCTTGGAAATTCATCAAGTAATCACTCATACAATTCTCTGCTTCTCTATTCAGCCTTCTCTGCTAGGTCATGTCAATCAGTAAATTAAATATGAAATCCTCTTGCATACACACAAGCACATTACATACATGAATAACCCCTTGAGGTTATCTTATACCTCTTCATCTAGGTCAGATAAATCTTTGCTACTTAATCAAGATCGTAGATCTTAGGTTAGGTCAGATCCAACAGATCATCCCATCATTACATTACCATTTACTTCTCCAAAGTAGTCTTTAATTAAATCTTGAATTCATGCATTAATTGTGGTTACCCATGCATTAAATAACATGGATCAATCCTTAATTAACTTTACATATCCCAATAAAATCAACTATGTCGGCCAGAGATCTTAAATCTCATCATTAATCAAAATACTGGCGCCCGGCCACAATTGTGTTCTCACTTGGCCAACACTAAACTTGCTCAGCAATTTCACTGGTGCTCAGTCATCTCTAGAAATTCTACTCAGCATACTGGTGCTCGGCATAAACCAACCA
The DNA here is from genome assembly GCA_018584345.1 of Thuja plicata. Taxonomy (NCBI): domain Eukaryota; kingdom Viridiplantae; phylum Streptophyta; class Pinopsida; order Cupressales; family Cupressaceae; genus Thuja; species Thuja plicata. Next base: position 2,828,079 of record MU225682.1, on the reverse strand, counting down.
GTAAAACTGACATCAAAATATAAACAACACATTTCTTTGCCAATGTGCCAACTGATCAAGTACCCTTGTTATTTGCCTCAACTCAACCATTCCACTTGGTCTTCTTATTAAATCTTCTTCATCAATCAATAGATATGGTACTCAAACAGATAGCAATAGTCTCACCAGTTAAGGTTTGACATCAATGAAAAAAAAACCATTGTTTGCATTGTAACTTTCCAACAATTAAATGACATGATAATTATACACAATCAAATTATTTATCAATATATTATTGGCACAACTGATGCAGAGATAAAGTTGAGTATGTTATGGTATTGTTGGTGAACATATTTGTCTCCATTTTAATCACAGTCTATGTTGACCCTATTCCTCTTTGAAAACAAACAATTCTACAATAGTTGGGTAAGTGTAAAATGATTACTTCCCTCTGAATTAAGTGAGGTACAGCTCCCTCTTAGAAATATTCAATAAATTTCCAACTTAACAACTGACCAACATACTTTTAACCCGAAATCACATAAGGATCGCTCAAATACTCCTAGGTATTGAGGTATTTTTCAGATATTTCAAACATGAAAAGAAAACTAAAATTAAAGAACACACAGATTCTTTAACTATCTTGAGATAAACTTAAAATACAGAAGAAACAGAGAATTTTCAAGAAAGATGGACAACCACCATACATATACGAATAACATGAAGAAGGGAATATATGAACTCACAAAGTAATTAACATATCGTGAATCTAAATTTACAAATTCAAATCGAGCTTTGTATTAAAGTATTATTGATTACACCAAACAAAGTCTGAGATCAATACCGATTTTTGTATCTTTCTATTCAATTCCTTAAAAAAAAATAACTAACATGGCTTAAGCCAACGATCAAAACTAAGTCTAAAAAAACCAAAAAAAATCTAACCCCTACAAAGTTTTATGCACCAACATATATAGTTTAGCAATCCCGGGGACCTCCCTAAAAACTCAGCCACCCAAGTTAACCAAAAACAAACGGTTACAAACCAGTAACTTAAAAGAGAAACAGTTTTAGAGACAGTTGTCCCATAATTAAAAATAACTTAAAACATAAAAGCCTTGCATGATTTTAGCTACTTGTCCTTGGACATTGCTTCCCGAACCAGCTTCTAGCTCTGAAATGTGCTCACAGCTTCTGAATCAGATGAGAGTGTAGGCCCTTCAAGCTAGTCAACTTTTTGCAGCATGCATTCTTTTCCCACCTAAAATCCTGAATCTTCTCCAACTGCCTGGGTAACTATCCTCTGTTTAGGAACAACATGGACTCTACATTAGCCATCCTGGTGAAATCTTCAGTTGTTATTTCTTCTTTTTCCCTGATACTATTCATAGTATCTTCAAATTTCTTAATCATGGCTTCTGTGTTTGTGCTTCCTTCTTCTAACTAGATAATACTTGACGGTTTTAGCACTTTTATTTCTTTTAATGCATTGGTGTGCATTTCCTTGATCTCTTTTTCCATAGCATGCGTGTTGGAGACCGTAGCTCTGAATAGACTACCTTTCCATCTTAGATTCTTTTTTAATATAAACAACATGCAAGTGTCCACTATTTTCATTATATTTTCTATCAAGAATTACCCCACTCCATATTCCTCTATCTCAATAATCTGAGATACGATAGCTGCACACTTCTCTTCATCTGATTCCCATCCTAGAATTAGGGTATGAATTTCCCCAATCAGCACCTCCCCTTCTGTATAGGTGGTGAATAATTCTTGAATGAACTTTCTTCCTTCCATAATAATACCACCAACCTAGTTCTTCATTGCTTCCATGAGGGCTCTACCCTGCCGTATCTACTTCAATAATTGTTTACTATCTGCTGAATTAGGATCAAAGTCCTATGGAGATTGGGCCAAAGGTAATGCTCCAACCTCACTAAGTGAACTGAGAAATTTGGCCATTGTAATCATGAGATGCTTGAGTTCACATTTTTCCTTACCATCCTTTTAAGATTGACCGAGCATGTGGTCTGCAAAAAATTTTAAAAAATGGTCTCTGGTATCTTTGCTTAACACACCGAACTCCATCTTTGTAACCTTGAAATCTTCTACCACGCGTTCATGAACTCCTTCCTTTTTCTTGAAGGTTATGATCTTGATGGTCACTTTTCCTGTAGTAGGATAGGTAGTTAACCTCACATTGCTCTTAACCCTTTTTTCCTTTGGGGAACGAGTAGCATACTTGGTAACTATCTCTTTGAATGGTAAGGAGACAGGTTTAAATCTACGCTTCCTATTTACCAAATCTGTCAGACAAGGGGGAATTGAAATAGACACCAACCTATAATCTGTTGTCTTAGCAGGCATCATGTCCTCCTATTGAACTTTAGGCTTGTCAATAAACATCTCCTGGTCTTTCTTATCATGGTGCGGTGAGAAAGAGATGTCCTCATCATTGATATCAATGTCAATACAACCAAAATCTAGGGATGCCATTTGTGTTTGACCATTAGACCTGGTTCTTGACCTTGTTCAGGGTGCGATAGGATGTGCACAAGAAGTCACCTTCCTTTTAGATGGAAGAATATTACCTGCATGAGTGATCAAGAGGGAAGCATTAGAGGGAACAAGCAACACTTCAACTGAGACGGGACTTGCATTAGATTTCTTAGGAGACGTAATCTTTTCTTTGTCTTGTTTTCTCTTTTTTAACCAGACATTAGTGTAGGCTAAAATGAACCAAGCCCTTAATTTGATATCCTCTTCCTCTTCTCTTTTCTAGTCTACTTTTGACAAAACCTCTATGTTTGGACCATCGAAACCAGGTTCAATGATTTCAGAATGATCTTCTTTCACGCCAGCTATACTAAAATTCAGCTGCAGGGTTTTGATTTGGGAAATCAATAACCTAGAGTGATCCCTCTTTTTAATTGCTTCTTTGTCTTTGATATCTTCCTACAAATCTTCAATATGCGGGTTCAATTTAGACTGGATACTCAAATCAAAGGCCTGCCTTGTGAATCCTTTATTGTCAAACCCTCTCCTCGGTTCATAGAACTGCATGTGAAAACCCACCAAATTAATGCCTATCACGGAGGCGTCAAGCATACTCTTGCATGTCATAGTCCCAAGACTAATTGGGAACATAGAATCCTATTTCTCCTCTGGAAGATTATTTTTAATTACTGTGAACATCTGTCTGCAAAACTCCGCCAAGATGAAACAATCAAAGAAAACCCTCGATAATTTAAGAGGTTCTTCATCGAAACCCCCAACTCTCACATAGGTGAACCATGGAAGTTGAATATAAAAGCTACCGAAACACTGAACTAGCTTCTATGCTTCTGGAGAAATCCTCTGATTTGGGGTTCCGGCTAGCTGGTAACACAATTTTATGAGGAAAATGTTATGCCCTGCATCCCCGTCCCTACATTTTGTGTGCAAAATGTTGGGTCCCCCTTTTTTCTTTGCTTTGCTCTTTCTTCTCTGGGGTTTTCTTCCTCGGAGTGTGTTGTTTTCTTGGTTTGTTCTTCCCCTCCCGGATCCCGGATCCCAGAGGTGGTCTTTCATTGGGAAGTTTGATTCCGGACTCCGGGATTGCTCGCGACGATGTTCCTAAGTCTTAGGAACATCATCGCGAGGAATCCTCAGGTCCGGAGTCTGGAATTTTTCGTCTAACCTAAAACACCGGAAGGAGGAGGATGGATTTTACCGTGGGTATAAATAGAGCTTACCTGTCATTTTCACATTTACCGCGATTAAAACCTTTAAGCACTTAGAGCGAAATATAGCATTTTCAGAGCGATTAACAGAGTTTGCAGAGAATTTGTGGTAATCAAAGCTTAAACTCCTGCTGTGTTCTCTGACGTACACGAGTGCTCCGTGGTAGTGATCCTGGCTAACTAACGATTCAAGTGTTGCAGAGTTCACTCGGTAATCCCTTCCTCCACCTTCTGCGTTTTCAGGTTGGTGCTTTCGCTTCCCTTCTCTCTATCTTCTGTTCATTTTCTTTTTGTGTTGTTTTCGCCTGGTTTTGGTTTTCGTTTGTTATTGTTTCATTTCGTTTCGTTTCTGTCGTCTGTTCTTTTCTTGCCTCTGGTTCGCCGCCCGTTGGTGGGTTGGCTCTGTCAGAAGGTTGTCCACCTTGTGTGCAGATGTAAATAGTTGTTAATAATTGGGGATAAGTTGTAAATGGTTTGTAAATAGCTTGTGAATATTTGTAAATACCTGTAAATGGTCTGTAAGTAGTTTGTAGATATCATGTATATAACGTAAATAGTTGTATATTTTTGGTTTTGGCTTCGTCTGGTTTTGTCGCGGGAGTCACCCGCGTGTACATTGATGTATATTCATGCATATATGTATATATTTTTATAGGTAACCCTTGTATATATTCCCCCATCCCATGAATATATCCTTCAGCCCTCTGTATATCCTTCCGAGCGGCTCGATGAGCTGGTCGAGTCACCTTTGCTATTGGTTTTTCGCTTCAAGTTGGCCTCGGGGCAGAAAACCACCTGTTTGAAACTCGGCTCGTGGCCAGTTTCAAACAGGCAGTTTTCTCTCTGCTCCATCATGGTTGTCAGAGCCTTATTTATTTCCCATGTGCGCAATTACTTCCGGCCAAGTGGCTTTCCCTTTTCGCGCGTTCGAGTTGTCTCCTCTGCCGCCAGTGCCATCCCATCCATTCAATGCTATCGCACGTGGCATCCACGTGGACCTACTTCCACATTATTCTTTACTAACGGTCACTTCTCCGGGTTGCGGGTCCCTTTCCGTCATCCATCCCATTGTCTTCGTCCAGTGTGACAAATTTTCCCAGACCCAGAGATATAGTGGAAGTGCTAGGTTGTGTTTTGCTTTTCGAATACTTATGCAAAAAGACTAACTTTTCAGGTAAAGAAAACGACACGGTGGTAAGATCTCCGGACCCCAGAGTTATGGTTTTATTTTGATAAATACATTCTGATGGTCGCTTTGTCTCGCAGGTCCGGACTTCACTTTACGATCATGTCTGAAGCATCCGCATCATCTCCTCCCGGAAGTCCGGAGTTGCCATCCACCACCGAGACCAGGGCAGCGGCAAAGTCTAAGATAGAGAAGGCCCTGGCAAAGCTCC
>MU225682.1:2759631-2807085 GCA_018584345.1 Thuja plicata | reverse complement strand
CCCGGAGGGTTTCTCTGACACCACCCCTACCACAGATCCCCAGTACAAAGAAAAGGGGATTGATAAGTTGGCACTGCCCGCAATAAATTGGGCCGCCCAAGAAGATCATACAATCGAGGACTTCACTTGAGAAATTGTCGAGAGAAGTCATACATATTTCAAGCGGGTGTGCCTCGGGAGTGCACGCCTTGGTCCCTAACCACCATAAAGAGCAACTTCACCACTGGTATTAAGATCAACTCCGGGGGCCGGGACATCTTCACCAGCCGGGACTTCTGCACAGGGCACAGTCAAAGGAAAGGGGATAGCCGTCACCCCCTCCGCGCAGCAGATTCCCATACAAGAGAAGATTCAGCAAACCATGGCAGCCTCCCAACAAATGAGGGAGCAATTATTGACAAAGCTGGCAACTCCCCCGCTCATGTCCAGACCAATTCGTCCTCTTTCCTCCCCATCACTGGCTGCCTTAATGATGATGGCGACGGGGGTGGATCCTTTGGAGGCAGCAGCAATGGCAAATGCGGGGCCACCTTTGATCACCCGGAGGAACAAAAGGAAGCACATCCGACAGCCAAAGGTGGAACCAGCGCCAAGGGCATCCCTCCCCAAAGAGGTAGAGATCCTCTCTTCTATTTCTCTGGAATCGGAGAGAGAGGTGGAACAAACAGAGGACCCATCCAGTCCCCCTCCAGAAGAAGAGTTTGATCTATTTGCAACCGATGAATTCGGGAACTTGCAAGGGGGCGACACACAAGCAGGGACGGAAGTCCCGGAGAAAGAGCAAGAGGCTGTGGATCTCTGGGATTTAGAAGAAGAGGCTGCAGAACAAGAAGAGAAAAGACTAGAGATTGTCTCCGGGGCTCAGACAATACAAGGTCCCGTAGTGAACCAACAGCAATCTGAACAAATGGCATCCGCTGGGGAACCCGGACCTGGATCTTCGGGAACAACCGTAACCCCAGCCGCCATGTTCCAGGGGCCACTCCTGGGAGCGACCTTCGGGCACATAATAACAGCAGCCCAAACTTTGAATCTTGGCCAGATACCTCCCATACTACCCAAAGAAGTGCCAATGATGGAAGAAACTCAGCCGGGGGCAGGAACAGATGAGGGAGAAGAGAAACTTGAAGAGGTAATCCTCGAAGAGGCCGACCAGGGTCCAGATTCACCGATCGATCTCATGGACCAGGCTGAGGATATAGAGATTGAAGATGTTGCTAAACAAGAAGTGCCGGCAGAAAAGGAAATGGAAAAGGTGCCGGTAGGAAAAACAGAGGAGGTGCTCGTTGAAAAGGAGCAACCACCACCGGACACTGGGAGAGTATCAGAAGAATAGACTCTGGTAGGAAGGCCACCTCTCCCACCTCCGTGGCTGGTGGAAAGAAAGAAAAGAAAAGCCCCATCCACTCCAATAGCCCCTATCTCTTTGGCCAAAATGATGGCCTTGGCTCAGGCCCCGTCGAAGACAAAGAGGGCCCGGACAGTTCATACCCTCCGAACTGGGCCGGGCGGAGAAACAGTTGCGATAGTAGCAACACCTCCCCCAGGTGCCGATGAAGCGACTGCAGACCCCGTAGACTATAATATTGCTGAGGTACACTTGGGTAAAAGAGGAAAGCAGGGCAAAGTAGACCTGCTGAAAGAAGCAGCAAGGGCAGTGGAGGCCCGATACGAGAAAGAGGCCCAGAGGCTCAAAGTAGAAAAGGAAAAGAACGCCAACCTTCTTGGGTTGTTTTATGAGCTGGCCAGACCCGTCAGCGCCGTCCCTCCCGAGGCCTCCACCTTGGAAGAATTACCATAGAGCGACATAGACTCCCTGCGAGTAATGAAGAAGAAAGCCCAAGCAGTTGATGAATGGGCCAATCTATAGATAGGAAACATCTGGCGTTTCCTAGTATCCACTCTCCCGGATCTATAGACGGCCCGGCAGGTTGTTCACCAGGCAGAAGCACTAATTGAACAGTGGGAGAGCGATACTGAAAATTACCAGGCATGGAAAGCAGAGCTCGAAGAGCTCCTCACTCTGGGAGAAGATCTAGTTTCTGAATCCGGGATTCTGGGTGAGGAACCATTTGATTTTGTAAGGACTCAGCACTCCAGACTGGACCTCACATTGGAGGTAACCAAGCAACTGGTAGAATCCTTACAAGAGAAGGTAAATAAAGTAAAATATTCTTTTAATTCATGTAAGTCTTTCGTAATAAAGGCTTCCGGGGTGGATCCCTTCAGCGCAGATACTTATACTCCTGAGGAGTCAGTTTTGGGAAGTTTTGTTGAAATGGTGGGTTCCCGGTATCAATCTTCGAAAGGAATTAATGGGGCTAAAATGATTAAGTTGACCAAGGTGGTGCTTAAAGGCCACGACGCCGCAAAGATGGTGGATGAGTTTAAAAGTGATGTTCCGGAACTAGGGGAATAAGTTGAGATGGCCAGATTCAAGAAGGCCAGTTTGAAGAAGGTTGATGAAGATGATATTTTCTGCCTCCTTCAGGCCTTTGGTGATAATAAACAGCCTTGAGCGTTCCCCGGGAACCGGGGAAGTTTGAGCATTCAGTATTCTTTATTCTTTCGGGGACGTAGGTTCCCGGATCCTGGAGTCCCGGATCCACAATTTTGTATTCTTTAAAGTGATCTGCGTCCCGGTCCCCGAGGCCGACCGGTCACTTTTAGAGGTGGTTAATTAAGACTGTCAGAAGGTAGTTGTACACATTAAGAGGCATTGGCTCGACAGTTGGTTTCTGACAATGGTATTCTCGAGGTGCCGTTCAAAGGTACACTTGGCACATTGGAGACAGGGCGCCGCATTTCCCATTTATGAGGCATGTAGCCTCGATTCCAGAAGGACCTACTTTATTCTTTCTTCTCCCCGGCTCTCTTCTCGAGGCCGATTCTTCCAATGTATCTTCTTATCTTCTTCCTCTAACCTGGCAGACCTATTCCATCTCCAGGTCTTTTGTAGGGTGGCGCAGGTAGTACCAGCCCCCATATATTGTATTTTATTCAAATGCAGTAAGTTAGGGTTAGGGTTAAAGAGTTGTATAAATAGGCGAATCGACCCATTTCCAAGGGTCGGCGAAGTTGATGATTTTGTCATCCATAAGAAATAGCAAATTAATTTCTAGCTTGTTCAATTGTAGAGCTCAATGCTCTTTTTTTCTGTTCTTAGTAGTTAAATGCTCCCTTGGAGCCACTATTGTATCACGCACCAGTGCTTGCTGGATTGAACATTAAGGAAGAAGGAAGGATTCATGGCAATGCTGTTGTTATCATCTCTGCTTCTGAGTTAATGGTATTTCATGTTTTAATGTTCTGCATGTCCTTTGCTCTGAATGGTTAAAGTAGGTTAACGACCTCTTTATTCCCGCTACTGATAAAAGACCAACTGATGGTTGTGTATTTCTTCGGTATTTAGTATAGTCTTTCAGAGTATTGTTGATGTTCTAGACCTTTCAGCATGACTATAGTTTGATAAATGTTTCTAACCCTGCAGGATCTTTTTTTTTTATTTGCAAAGTGTGGAATACTCTGGGAAAACCCTCACTAAATGGAATCGCCGGGAGAAATGAGTTGAAGTAACCAGCTATCCCCCTCGAAAATAGTCACCTCTCCCAACCGAGCCCCGCACCGTCGTGACCCGACACCCAGGTGCTTGAAGGCCCGGAGGATTTATTTCCCCTGGACAACCTTTACAGGCAGAGTTGGCCGATTTCTCCGGACTCCAGAATTCGGTGACAACTTATGACTGTTGGCAGACCCGGTCAGCAAAACCCCATCAACAGAAAACATCGTGAATTCTCTTGTAGTCTTCAAGGACTCCGTCTTTCCTCAGTAAAGGGAAATAATAAAAAAATGCTTATGTCTTCACTCCATGGCTCATGGGGAATCTCGACAAGGTCTTGAGTGCATGCAAGGCAATATGTTATATAAGAGGACATATAAAATTCTTGCCTTATCACCTGTGCCTATTTGAGTTGATCTCTTAGTGAACTTGCAATTATTTCAGCCCAGTGTAGACTTTGCTTTCCTTATAAAACAATCTCAATAAAATGGTACATCCAGTCTTTGAAAAGGAGCACCTTCTATGACCCTTTCACTCTATGTAATAAAACCATTATATCATGAATGTGAGGTTTCATATGGTCTTTGGTAAAAAACTTGGGCAATTTGGAACCACCTTTGTAGTTCAACACAGTCCACTTGTGAGTGATGTTACTAAGTTTCTTGGCACTTCTCGCTCAAAATTGAGCAAGACACTGGGTTGGGGTAAAAATGATAAAAGCCTCATCTGGGAGCTTAAAAATTGACATTATTTTTTCTCTATTTATAGTCAAAAGACTTTTACCCTTGTTATTTAGCACACTCTTGGACTTAACATCATAGTGGTTTATGCACTGTAGAACTAGCTCTGGATTAATTACAGTTGGGGGAAAAGCGATGTCTTAAAAAAAAACACTAGACATGAGCTCTAAGGTATACTCCTCTACTGAATCCTTCAAATTTTCAACCAACTTCTCTACTTCAATTCCCAATAAATTAGTGTCTGTGATCACTGGGGCTCTACACTCTAGATTCACAGTATTTCTAAAAAAATGCATGTTAGACCTCATTTTTCTTTCCCAAACAAACAAAGAATTACAACCCTTTGAAAACACACTACCACACATAAAATAGGAAGAAAAAGGGGGATTTTTTGTATTTACCTATACTCTGTCAACTCGGGAAAATAAAGACCTCTGTCCTTCATAGCTGAGACTCCTCAAACTAGCTTTGAAAAGGAAAAATATGGACATAATTTAAAGAATGCTCAGCCAGCTGAAATATAACTGAAGAGACAAACATTAAATGTGGCATGTAGGCTCACGCAGAGTGAATTTGAAGATGTGATGTATAGTGAGCTTCATTTAATCAAATCACTTAATTCATAATTACTTTCCATTTAATGCCACTACTTTACTCATGCTGAAATATCGTCTACCTTAACTCATTTTGCCAGCTTAGAATTACCTCATGTCTACCATCAAATCAAAATTGATCATACCATTATTCCAATAAATACTGCTCTAACATGTCATGTCACCTATCACCTCGGTTGTCACATCAATATTTAAGCCCACTGAATCTACCATTGAACTACTTCGAACCGAGGTTCGAAGAGGTTCAAAGTGATTCGCTGCCGCATCATGACGTGGCACGGGTCCCACTTGTGATCACCGATGTTAGCCCAAAATATTTGTTTGAACTTCTTTGAAGTACTTTGAACTAAGGTTCGAAGAGGTTCAAAGTGGTTCATGAGGAAGAAATAACTTCTAACACTTGGCCGAGAAGAGCCAACTTCTACAAGACGGGTTCATGAAGTATTAAGGCGATTGACTCATAAGCAAAACTAACATTGGAAAACTCTTTTATCATGAACTTTTGTGATAAGGAGGAAACTAGGCAAGGATTAAAAATAAAATAGGGTCAAGGACACTTTTACTATGGTGACTCAAATAGACCCTAACACTGGCTCTGACTGGGGGACTGCATGTTGCCAAAAATGCAGAGAACTCTAGATTACTAGTTTCACAAAAACAACAAGGGAAAGAAATGACACACACAACTACACCTAAGGAAACTAAGAAAACTAATTACTATGTACAGGGAGGGACTTAGAATAAAATTTTTAGCTTGAACAATTTGAGGTCCTACCCATTGTAAGTGAAAGGGAGATTAATACCATCCGGGTAGGACAGACGAAAAGAATTAGAACCAATTTCTTTTGATATGATAAACGGGCCTTTCCACAAGGACTTGAATTTCCCATGACATCCCTTAGGCGCTCTTATCTTATCCCATAATAGGACTTCATCCCCTTTCATAAAATTTCGTGCACAGGCTTTCATATCAAAGATTCTCTTGACTTTTAGCTGGTGCCCTATGATGTGATCTACCAAGTCATTTCTTTCTTCCTCCAACTTTTTCAAGTACATGATGCATTTTTCAAGAAAGCTTTGAAAACGTTGATCTTCGACCATTGATTACAACTTGGTTGTTGATAATTATAGAGGTAAGGATACGTGAGCTCCAATCCCATATACGAGCTCAAAAGGAGCCATGCCAATATCTCTTTTGGGAGTAGTCCTATCGGCCCATAAGGCTTCATGCAACTTCTTATGCCAATCTTGAGGATTATTATCCAACAATTTCTTCATTATAGCTATGAGGTTCTTATTACTGGACTTTTCTTGGTCATTCCCTTGTGAAAATAGTCAGATGGATGAGCTAAAGATATCCCATGTTCATAAAAAAATTCCAAAATTGGTTCATCAAGAAATCACAGACAACTTGTGAATTTGCCTTTTTAGTCGGAACTGCTTCTACCCACTTGGTAAAGTAGTCAATGGTGGTTAGAATAAACATGTGTCCTGCACTAGAGGGAGGATTAAAAGTCCCAACAAAATATATCCCCCATTGCCTGAAGGTTTTATCAACTACCACTGGCTTGAGAGGTAACGCTGCAAGTTGTGGACGCCCAGTAAATAACTAACATTTCTCACAGTTCTTAACATAGTGATAAGTGTCTTTGAACATTCCTAGCCAGTAGAAATGGTTCCAGATAATTTTTAACATTGTGATGGTAGAGGATTAATGCCCACCATAGGCTTCATCATGGAAAGCTCTCAGTAATTTTTTTTGTTGGACAGTGTCGACACACCTAAGGAAGGTTCCATCAATACCCCTTTTGTACAACATATCTTGAGAGATTACATACTTGGAAGCTTTTAATTTTAGATTATTCCTTTCTTGGGGACTCAAGTCTCTAGAGAATTCACATAGGTGAGGGAGTATGTCACGTCTAAAAACTAGGAATCAGTCAAACTTACTAATAATGCCATGGGGACTTCATTTTTCATCCTCTTTCACCATTTCACCATTTTTCGCTATCAATTTACACAAACCTCGTCCTCTGACCAAATTGGTTAGCTTAATAGTTAAATCGTATTCCTAGATTTTAGCTATCCACACTGCTCTTTTATTCATCCCTATCTCCTTTTGGGTCAAGATGCTTTTTACTATTGTTTATGGGACATATATTGTAGCATGAGAGTGTAAGATATAATGCCTGAATTGTTTTACCGCTTTTACTATGGTAAAGGCATGCTTCTCTATTTTAGAATACTTAAGTTCATTTTTCTTCATGGGTGTGCTCATGAAAGAAATGGGCGCCTCCTACCCTTTCTCATATTTTTGTGTCAAAATGCCAGACAAAGTATGCTCTGACGCATAGCAATAAATAATAAAATCCTTTTTGAAATCTGGACTTGTCAAGATAGGAGCCTGGGATATTGCTATTTTAATTTCATTAAAATCTCTCTGCCCTTCTTCATTCCATTTGAAAGGAAATTTCTCACTCAACATGTCTACCATATGCCAGGTAGTTTCTAAAAACTCTAGAACAAAGGCCCTTAAAAAGTTCACTTGGATGAAGAAAGACTTCAGACTACTTCTGTTAGAAGGCAAGTTGAGTTGTTGAATCACTTTGACCCTATTAGGATCAATTTTGACACCTTCCTTTGAAACAATATGTCCTAAAAATTTACCCTCCTCAACAAAGAAGACTGACTTTTTTGGATTTAGGGATATACCATGACTTCTACATCTTTGAAACATTGTTTTGATATCTCTCAAATGATAGCTCCTCCTCTTTGAATAGATGGTCAAGTCATCAAGATAAATTACAATGATCTTATTGCAAAGATCCCCAAATGAGGAATTAATTGCTCTCTGAAAATTGGCACTGGCGTTAATCAATCCAAACGCCATTTGGTTATATGCGAAAGTACCCCAGGGAGTTATAAAATTTGTCTTGTGTTGATCCTCCCTTGCCACACTAATTTTATTGTATCCAGAATAACCATCTAGCATGGACATCACTTCTGATCCTGATACCACCTAAAGCACATGTTCCATGACTGGCAATGTATAGTTATCCTTGAGAGTGGCTTGATTCAAATTCTGGAAATCTACACAAATTTGGATTTCACCGTTCTTTTTCCTCACAGGAACTATATTGGAAATCTAGGTGGAATGGTGGATCGAGTAGATAATCTTGTCTTGCAACATCGTCTCTACTTCTCTTAGTATGGACTCTGATACTTTCAAATTGTAATTTGTCAGCTTTTGGCGAAAATGCATGGCATCTGGCTTCAAGGGGATATGATGTCTGAACTAACCACTTCTGAAATTCTTAAGGTCTTCGCACCCCCAAGAAAAAACATCTTTATACTCTATTAGTATATTCTTGAGGCCTTCTTTCTCCTGTTGAGAACATGTTTTTCCTATCAAAACCCATTTAGGTTCATCTTCATTGCCTATATTGATCTTATCATATTCCTTGGAATTATGGGCATAGGATATCTTTTCCTTGATTGTACTGTCATCTCTCCTTCGAAACAAATGTTCTAAAGAGACCAGCCCTTTTGGAATTTTATTTCCTTTTAATTGAATGATTCCATCATCCCCTGAAGAATCTTCATAGGTCTCCTTGCACTCATTTCCAGAACCTTCGAAATAAACATTATCAAAATTGTTAATACACCCTAAGAAATCACTGAGCTGAGAATCATTATCAAACACTTGCTAATGTTCTATGTTATCTGGCACTTTCAACCTATATATCATTTCTATCTGGTAAATCTGTGTTTTGAAATCTAGATATGGTAAAAGCAATGAATCTGAAACTGCTAAGGAATCTTCTCTAGTGTTCAAGCTCCTGGGTATGAGCTCGATATAAAAAGAATCAAAGGACTCAAGTTCATCCCACACTAAATTTCTATAGTGGTTTAATTTTTCATTCTTGACTAAAAATTGACCTCTTACCTATTTCATGATCAGGTCAACATCACCTTTGACAATCAACTTCTTAACTCCTCTAAGCTTTGCTTCTTCCAGCGCCAATAGCAACGCTTCATATTCGAAAGTATTATTGGTATTCCTAAAATCCAGTTTAAAAGATAAAGGAATGCACTCTCCAACAAGAGGAAACAACACCACTCCTGCTTCTGATACTGAGTTTGACCAACTACCATCAAATTCCATTCTCCACAGGGCTTCATCCTCCAAATCATCAGCAACAGGTTTGGATTCATTATTAGACAAAACCACATAATTACCGAAATGACATTCTTCAAAAAGGATCTGATCTTTGGGATTGTCTAAGGGAACTACTGTATACTTGTTTTTGGGTTCTGGTTCAAGATTTATTTTATTCTTACCTACTGGGATAATTGCTTCAGACCAATCCATTTTAATATCACCTCCCATATCTTTACAGAAGGTTCTGCTAAGTACCATACTGTAGCTAGCTGGGATATCTGCTACTAGGATTGTCAATTTCTGATGCTTATCTGGGCATGTAGAAAGAATAACTTGTGCATCTTTGATCTGACCCATTAAAGGTACTTGCTTCTCATCCATAGAATAACAACAGTCAAATGTCTTGGTTAAGGTAAGAAAGAAGGCTTTAGCAACTGGGGTAGGCATTATATTATCAAAAGCACCGGAGTCAATAATAGAATTGCTAAGTTTTTGCCCATTTAACAGCAAAGAGATGTAAAAAGTATTTGGTTTCTTCTCCTCTATTTCATTTTCTACATAATTAACATAAGGGAGGTCATCGGGTATCTGTGGGGTATCTTTGGATACAAAGACAAGAGGTTCTTCAATTGTGCTCATTTCTCCTATCAGGGATTTATTTGATTGGACGTTCAAATTTGATTCTCCTTTTACATACCTAACCAATTTTTCTAATTCTTTTGGGTTCATCCTCAAATATTTGGCCAGGGAGATGGATATAGATGTAGTTTTTCAAAACTCGATAAAATTGAAAGTAGGAGGGATAGAAGCTATGTTACCTTTTTGTAAGATTTTGACTCCTGAATTCTTTGGAATTGATGAGACATCACCACTCCATGTTTCTTTACCCTTTGGGTAAGTATCAGATGTACCAGCTCCAGGGGAGAACTTCTAGTTCCTTTGATTTCCTGTAAGGAATGCACATGAAGGATATTCCAGAGTCACCAATACGTTTCTGCCTCTTTCAGAGTAGGACTCATATTCCAAATAAAAAGAGCTCGAATGTCTGATATCGGATGGATCCTTTTCTTCTTGATATTCTATATCCCAATGGTGTCCTTAGTTGCATTTATCTGAAGACATCTTAGCTAGTCAGGACATGTTTCACTATCATGATATGTTTTCAAATGGAAAGAACACATGGTTTCTTTAGGTGTTGGTTCAATCTGTAACCTAGGCTGTGAACCTGTCAAAAGAGGAGTCTTTCTGTGGGATTGGCTAAATTGCTTACGACCAACATCTTGGTAGGGAGATTGATACAGAGAACTAGCCCTATTCTTCTTCCTCTTAAGCATTTCCATGTCATTCATCAACCTCTGCACCAGAGGATCGATTGGAGTAGATGAAGAGGCACCCGAGGATTGAATTTCCCTTTTCCACTTTTCTACTATGATAAATGTATCCTCGAGCTGAGTAGCTTGTCTTTGCGCAACGTTCAAATTAGTTGCCCCATCTTTCAACAGGTGAAAGCTTATGTCAGGTGGTACCACATTGAGAAAGAATATTTTCTTGTTTTCATTGCTGGGCACGACATTTGTAGGGATTCTTTGCAAAATCCTATTGTACTTGGCCACGAATTCCTGCATAGGTTCATGTATCTCTTTTTTAGTTGGCTTAACTGAAGCAATAGTGAAATTTCATTATCAGGAGTTTTGAATCTTGTCTCAAAAACATCTTTCATATCATCCCAAATGGTAATTAATCCATGAGGTAAGTGATTGAACCAATCAACTGCAACATCAGTTAATGTCCTTACAAAAAGCTTAACTGCAACCTCTTGAGTAGGGATGTTGAGAATACCACATGTTGTGTGAAAATCACTTAGGTGATCTTCTATTTTCATCTTACCATCTCCATTGAATTTGGGTAAGACTTGATTAGCCCCTTTTGGAAGAGCAGTGGAAGCACCGACCCCTAGGTTCAAAGGGCCTATGTTTTGACCCCATGGCTGATTAGAGGCCATGAGTGGGTATTGAAAGTTTAAAGGTTGAGTGTTGAAAACTGAAGGTATTACAGAACCTGGAGGGATAACATCTTGAACAATTGGTGATACAGTGGGACCAGCAGGGGGCGAAGAGGGTCTACTGCAAGTCTGGGTTTTCATTTTCTTGGGAGTGTTAAAATCAGGGAAAACACTCAAATTTTTCAAAGCTTTGAAATCTTCATCAACCAGCCCTTTACTCTGGTCACCTCTTTTATATCGTTTCTCAGCCAGCTTGGTTGTGTAAACTAACTTTCAGTTTCTTTTAAGGACCTTGAGGTGCTCTATCCACAACAAAAGCTTCTTGAGCAATATGGAGTCCCCTCAGCCACTCTCCAATCTCCCCTTCTTCTTCTTCTATAACCAAGTGAACATGTTGGTATTTCTGGTCATTTGTCCTTAACTTCCAAGCCAAAGTATTGTGATTGGCTATGATGTCTTCTTGAGTATCCAAGAAATGCAAATATGGTTGTAGAACCAGAGGAACTTATTCTTGACCCGGGATTACAATAGTAGGCAATACCATGATTCATTCATTCATAGAAACTATAATTATTACTAGTCTTCTTAATAACAATGTCCCTAGTAGAGTCACCAAAAATCTGTTGGTGAACAGATTTGTCTCCACTTTAATCACAATCTATGTTGACCCTATGCCTCTTTGATAACAAATAGTTCTACAATAGTTGGGTAAGTGTAAAATGATCACTTCCCTCTAAATTAAGTGAGGTACAACTCCCTCTTAGAAATATTTAATAAATTTCCAACTTAACAACTAACCAACATACTTTTAACCTGAAATCACATAAGGATCTCTCAAATACTCCTAGGTATTGAGGTATTTTTTAGATATTTCAAACATGAAAAGAAAACTAAAATTAAAGAGCACAGATTCTTTAACTATCTTGAGATAAACTTAAAATGAGGAAGAAACATATAATTTTCAAGAAAGATGGACAACCACCATACATATACGAATAACATGAAGTAGGGAATATATTAACTCACAAACTAATTAACATATCACAAATTTAAATTCACATATTCAAATCGAGCTTTGTATTAAAGTATTATGATTACACCGAACAAAGTCTGAGATCAATACCGATTTCTGTATCTTTCTATTCAATTCCTTTTCAAAAAAAAATAAAAAATAACTAACACGGCTTAAGCCAATGATCAAAACTAAGTCTAAAAAAACCAAACAAAATCTAACCCCTACAAGTTTTTATGCACCAGCATATATAGTTTAGCGATCTCGGGGACCTCCCTGAAAACTCGGCCACGCGGGTTAACCAAAAATAAACGGTTACAAACTAGTAACTTAAAAGAGAAACAATTTTAGAGACAGTTGTCCCATAATTAAAAATAACTTAAAACATAAAATCCTTGCATGGTTTCAACTACTTTTCCTCGAATGTGGCTTCCTGAACCAACTTCCAGCTCCAAAATGTGCTCACCAACTCTTGAATCAGATGAGAGTGTAGGCCCTTCAAACTAGTCTACTTTTTGCGGCATGCATTCTTTTCCCACCTGAAATCCTAAATCTTCTCCAACTGCCTGGGTAACTATCCTCTATTTAAGAACAACATGGACTCTACGTTAGCCATCCTAGTGAAATCTTCATTTGTTATTTCTTCTTTTTCCCTGATACTATTCATAGTATCTTCAAAGCTCTTAATCATGGCTTCTGTGTCTATGCTTCCTTCTTCTAACTAGAGAATATATGATGGGTTTACCACTTTTATGTCCCTTAATGCATTGGTGTACATTTCCTTGATCTCTTTTTCCATAGCACATGTGTTGGAGACCGTAGCTCTCAAAAGACTACCATTCCAACCCAAATTCTTTTTTAATATAAACAACATGCAAGTGTCCACCATTTTCATTAGATTTTCTGTCAAGAATTTTTCCACTCCATATTCCTCTATCTCAGTAATCTAAGATACAATAGCTTCACACTTCTCTTCATCTGATTACCATCCTGGAATTAGGGTATGAATTTCCCCAATCAGTCTCCCCTTCTATATAGGTGGTGAAGAATTCTTGAATGAACTTTCTTCCTTCCATAACAATACCACCAACCCATATCTTCATTGCTTCTATGAGGGCTCTACCCTGCTACATTTGCTTCAATAAATGTTTACTATCTATTGAATTAGGATCAAAGTCCTGTGGAGATTGGGCCAAAGGTAATGCTCCAACCTCACTAAGTGAACTGAGAAATTTGGCCATTGTAATCACGAGCTTCTTGAGTTCACATTTTTCCTTACCATCCTTTTGAGATTGACCCAACATGTGGTCTGCAGAAAATTTAAACAAATGGTCCCTAGTATCTCTATTTAACACACCAAACTCCATCTTTGTAACCTCAAAACCTTCTGTTGCGGGTTCATGAACTCCTTCCTTTTTCTTGAAGGTTGTGATCTCAACGGTCACTTTTCCTATAGCAGGATAGGTAGTCAGACTTGCATTTCTCTTAACCTTGTTTTCCTTCAGGGCACAAGTAGCATACTTGGTAACTATCTCTTTGATTGGTAAGGAGACAGGTTTAAAGTTGCACTTCCTATTTACAGATTCTGTCAGCCAAGGGAGGATTGAACTAGACACCAACCTATTATTTGTTGTCTTGGCAGGCTTCACGTCCTCCTATTGAAATTTAGGCTTGTTAATAAACATCTCCTGGTCTTTCTTATCATGCTTTGGTGAGGAAAAGATGTCCTCATCATTGATATCAATGTCAATATAATTGAAATATGGGGATGCCATTTGTGTTCGACTTTCAGACCTGGTTCTTGACCTTGTTTAGGGTGCAGTAGGATGTGCACAGGAATTCACCTTCCTTTTAGATGGAATAATATTACCTGCATGAGTGATCAAGAGGGAAGCATTAGAGGGAATGAGAAACACTTCAACTAAGACGGGACTTGCATTAGATTTCTTAGGATATGTAATCTTTGCTCTATCTTGTTTTCTGTTTTTTAACCAGACATCAGTGTAGGCTAAAATGAACCTAGCCCTTAATTTGATATCCTTTTCCTCTTCTCTTTTCCAGTCTACTTTCGACAAAACCTCTATGTTTGGACTATTGAAATTAGGTTCAATGATTTCAGAATGATCTTCTTTCATGCCATCTATGTTAAACTTTAGCTGCAGGGTTTTGATTTGGGGAATCAATAATCTAGAGTGATCCCTCTTTTTAATTGCTTCTTCATCTCTGATATCTTCCCACAAATATTCAATATGTGGGTTCAATTTAGAGTGGATACTCAAATCAAAAGCCTTCCTTGTGAATCCTTTTTTGTCAAACCCTCTCCTCGGTTCATAGAACTGCATGTGAAAACCCACCAAATTACTGCCTATCACGGAGGCATCAAGCATACTCTTGCATGTCATAGTCCCAAGACTAATTGGGAACATAGAATCCCATTTCTCCTCTGGAAGATTATTTTTAATTACTGTGAACATCTATCTGCAAACCTCCGCCAAGATGAAACAATCAAAGCAGAACCTCAGAAATTTAAGAGGTTCTACGTCAAAACCCCCAACTCTCACATAGGTGAACTGTAGAAATTAAATATAAAAGCTACCGAAATGCTAAACAAGCTTTTGTTCTTCTGGAGAAATCCTCTGATTTGGGGTTCCGGCTAGCTAGTAACACAATTTTCTGAGGAAAACATCATGAACTCTCCTGTAGTCTTCAAGGACTTTCTTTCCTCATGTTGGCTAACAAATTTGTTCTCCTTAAATTTTGATGTTTATTTTCTAACTCTATGCCTTCGAAAACAAATCAATAAACAACAGTTGGGTAAGCATTTACTTTGCTTCCCTCTAAATTTTACAAAGGTAAAGCTCCCTTTCAAAGATTTTCAATGAATGGATATTGCAATCTAAACATATAAGCTTTTAACTGAAAAGCAGGAAAAGATCTCTCAACTATTCTAAGACAGGTGAGGTATAGCGATGGAAACTTGCAAAACTTAGAAAGAACCAGAAACTACTTTGCAGAAGAGATTTTAAACTAACTAACTGATCAAGAAATTCAACACAACTAAGCATTCATCTACGGAAAACTGGAATTCATAAATCTAAAACTAAATGACTAAAATGGAATAACGCATGCAGAAGTTCAATATATAACTCTCTCAAAGTAGGGATATATATTACTATATGATTTCCAAAGATCAAATTTAATTCAGCATGAGCATTCGGGCATAAATGGCTCAAAGTCCAGATATCATCAGTCACTCAAACTATTTAAAAGAAAAATAGGAAAGAAGTTTATCTGTTATTCTAAATTCTATATCTCTATCCCCCTCTATTCTATTCTAATCCCTACAGAGTTTTAAGCTCCAGCTTAAATAGTTCAGCAGTCTGAGAAAGCCTCCCAAAAAACCTGGCTTCTCGGACACAACCACAGAAAGAAACGATTACCAGTTATAACAAAGTTCTGAGAATAAGGTTTTTAAAAGCAGTATAAATTAAGGAAATAAAACTGAATCCTATTCATCTTTCTTGCATATCTGTTGACGTGGCCATCTTCACCAGCTTCCACGACCAAAAGACACAGAGCAATTCTTGAGTAGGCGAGGCGTGCAGATTTTTTAGCGTGGCTAATTTGGTGTGCATCGCGTTCTTCTCCCATCACATTTTCTGGATTCTTTCAGCCTGCTTCGGTAGTTGTCCCCGGTTCAAGATCAGCATAGCCTCAATGTTGGCGGTTCAGGTGAGGTCGTGAACTATTAGAGCTTCACTCTCTTTGAAAGCATTCATTACATCAACGAAGGACTTAACCATCGCATCAACACCCTAATTGCCATCCTCCAGTTGTAAGATGCCTGAGGGGTTCACTACTTTTATGTCCTTCAAGGTGTCGGAGTGAATTTCTTGCACTTCTTTTTCCATGGCTTTCATCTGAGAAACAGCTACTTCAAACAATGTTTTCTTCCAGCCAAAGTTTTTCTTTAAAATAAGCAGCATACAAGGATCCACTAACTTCATGGGATTTTCAGTTAAAAATTGTTTTACTCCATAATCTTCAATCTCCTGCACTCGCATCACAACCTCTGCATAATTTTCTGCCTCGCTTTCCCATATTGGGATCAAGGTCTGAATCTCCCCCAGGAGTATTTCGCCGTCCACGCGGGTGCTCATGAACTCCCTTATGAAGGTGCTTCCTTCTGCTATTATACCATCTATCCATGCCTTTATTACTTCTATCCAGGTTCTACCTTGTTGTACCTGTTTGACCAACTTTTGATTTTCTGCCGAATTGGGGTCGAATCCTTGGTGGGCCTGTGCCAAAGGTAGCGCACCATTTTCAGCCAATGACGAGAGAAATTTTTCCATGGTTGAGACTATTTGCTTCAATTCCCGTTTCTCCCTGCCATCTTTCTGTGACTATCCTAACATATGATCCACGGAAAATTTGAAAATGTGATCCCGGGAGTCTCTGTTCAGAACCCCTAACTCCATTTTTGTTATTTCATAATCCTCGGGCTCAGGATCCTGTGTCTCTCCCATAGGCTTTACTGTGGTGATTTTGACAATAATCTTCCCTGTGGACGGGTCTGTTGTTAACCTCACATCGCTTTTCATTCTTTTATCTTTTGGAGTGCGTGCAGCATACCTCGTAACAATCTCTTTAACTGGCATAGCCAGCGGTTTGAAACTCTTTCTCTTGCTAACCGATTCAGTGAGCCATGGTGGAACCGAACTAGGCATAATTAGGTTATCAGGAGTCTTTACAGGCGTGTCTGTAACCTGGGATAGCTCCTGATAATGTGTGAGAACCTCCTGAACCTTCCCTTTGTGATCAGGGGTGAATGAGAGGTCTTCTTCATTGAGCTCAATGACATCGTCCAAATAATCAGGTTCTTCTGAAGCCATCTGGTTTTTCTTTTCTGACCTCGTCCTTACCCTTGATCTTGGTGCGGTAGGGTATTTCACTGAGGCTGTCTTCTCCTTCAATGATATTATTTCACCTGCATTTGGTAACAAAGGAGAATCATTAGCAAGAACTTGCTTTACACTTTTAATAGGTGACCCAGTATCAAGGCATGTGTTTGTAAGGAGTTGAACTCCTTTCTTTCTTGCCGTAATCCAATTCTCAGTTTCTTCAAAAATGTTGCGGGCTCAAAGTTTGATATCGCTGGATTCTTTCCTACCCCAATCGATAATTGGGACACCTTCTGCTTCTGAACAGGTGGCGGATGGACAGGGGACCTCTGAACTGTCCTCTTCTACACTTCTGATATCAAACCTCAATTGCAATAGCTTGATCTAGGATACAGTAAGTCTGGTTCGATCTCGCTCCCAGATCATTTTCTCATCACTGAGATTTTCCCATAGATCCTCAAGATGATAACTTAGGGAAGGGCATTTACTTAGCCCTAGAGTCTGCCTGGAAAAACCTTTGCTATCAAATCCTGTCCTTGGTTCATAAAACGGCATGTGGAAGTTCAGTAAATTGCTCCCCACAATGGATGCATCCAACATACTGTTACAGACTAAATGGCCTAGTTTCACTGGAAACAAAGAATTCCACTTGTCTTCCGGGAGAGCAGTTTTAATAACAATAAATAGCTGTCTGCAAACTTTCGCCAGAACAAAACAATCGAAAGCGTACCGAGGTAGCTTCAAGGGTTCCTCTTCAAATCCACCTACCCGAATATATGTGAAGCAAGGAAATTGAATGTAGAAGCTACCAAATATCTTGACCGATTTCTGAGCATTGTTTGAAATCCTCTGGTTAGGCGTGCCTGCAATTTCTTGGTGCAATTTCCCCCAAAACACATCATGTACTTTCCTGTAGTCCTCTAAAACTTTATCTTTTCTCAACAATGGGCAATACTCGTAAATAAACAAGCTTTCGTTCCAGGGGACTTTCTGAATAGGGGATAAATTTTGAGTGTAGGCCAAGCAATACATTAGGTATGAGGACATATAAAACCCTTCTTTTGTCATTTGAGTTTTCTTGAGTTGATCCCTAAGGGATACGGCTATGATCTTGGCCCAGTCTATGTGTTGTCTTCCTTCTAGAACAATCTCCACAAAATGGAACATCCATTCGTCAAAGTACAAGGCCTGTTCTGAACCTTTTAATCAGTGGAGAAGGACAACAATATCATGTACCAAAGGGTTCATGTGATCCTTAGTGAGGGATTTGGGTAACCGCGACCCTCCTTTGTAGTTGGTTTTTGTCCATCTTCTTGCTATATAGCTTTTGTTTCTGTCAACATTTTCCCTAAATTGAGCCAGAGACTGGGTTGGGGTGAAGTTAACAAGACCTTCATCAGGTATTTTGAAAACTATTGCAATGGTTCCACGGTTTACCGGTATTAGGGTTTGACCATCCACATTTAAAATACTCTTCAATTTAACATCATATCTATTAATACATTCATGTACTAACTCTGGGTAGATGGCGGAAGGTGGGAATGCGGCTGCTTCTAGTAGACCACTGGCTAAAATTTCTACAACAAACTCTTCGTCAACATGAGAAGAGAGTTTTGAAGTTATGGCGTCAACCGAAACCCCTAACAAATCTGTGTCTGTTATGACTGGAGCCCTACATTCTAGATTCTTTACATTTCCAAAGAAGTGCATAACAGACTTCATATTTGCATAAGAAGATGAAAAGTCTACCAGCTCACTGCTCGAAATATTGAATTTTAAGAAACAACCATAAATGAGGGGCAGAGCTCGAAAAAGCTACCTGTAAGATTTGAACTCGACCAGACCACCTTTCCAGCGCCAAGATCCCGTGAATGCATAATAGGGAAAAATGACTTACCAAGCTTCCTTTTATTTGCATTTTGAAGTGCGGGATATACAGCTTTATGTGAGCATTAATCGGGCCTTCAATACCAAGTGACGCTAAAAAATAAATGCTTTCAAATCAAATTGTATCTTCGGGACCTGCCACCTTTTCCAATCATAATTATTTACCCTTAAATCAAATATTTTCCACCCGTGCAAGTGATTTCCTTGGTTTTCATGTACTGACCCAGCAAATGGAATCATGCCACGTCAATCGGCCCATCTTGTCAGGTCATCACGTTATTAAGAATCCCGCCTGCGTCCTTTCTGAACTACTTTGAACTACTTCGAACCGGAGTTCAAAGGGGTTCAAAGAGGTTCAACAACTCACAAAGGGGATGTACCGCATGATTTCCTGCAGGAACACCTCGTTAGCAATAAGAAGACTTAGGCCGCTATTGAACTACTTTGAACTGGAGTTCAAAGAGGTTCAAGGTGGTTCAAATGACTTGAAAGTGCGAGTGATCGGTTTATGACAGACCGGAACTGAACCTGACAACGCCAAAAGCTTAGATTTGACAGACTCAAATATAAAGGCTTTGGAGGAACCAACAAGGTAGGAAAGTGAACAGAGTGAAGCTTTGACCATTGTAGACACATGAACTTGGAAAGTTCAAATAAAGGCAACTCTTAACCCCCTAACACCTCAGTAAAGGGCAATATTCAAAAATGCTTATGTCTTCACTCCATGGCTCATGGGGAATCCTGAAAAGGTCTTGAGTGCATGCAAGGTAATATATTAAGTAAGAGGACATATAAAATTCCTACCTTATTGCATGTGCATGTTTGAGTTGATCTCTTAGCGAACTTGCAATTATTTTATCCTAGTCTAGACTTTTCTTTCCTTCTAAAACAAGCTCAATAAAATGGTACATCCAGTCTTTGAAAAGGAGAACCTTCTTTGAACCTTTCACTCTATGTAATAAAACCATTATATCATGAATGTGAGGTTTCATATGGTCTTTGATCAAAAACCTTGACAATTTGGAACCACCTTTATAGTTTGACATATTCCACTTGCGAGCGATGTTACTGAGTTTCTTGTCACTTCTCTCTCAAAATTGAGCAAGCGACTGGGTTGGGGTAAAACTGACAAAAGCCTCATCTAGGAGCTTAAAATTTGACATTATTGTTTCTCTATTTATATTCAAAATACTTTTACCCTCGTTATTTAGCACACTCTTAGACTTAACATCATAGTGGTTTATGCACTTTAGAACTAGCTCTGGATTAATTACAACTGGGGTAAAAGTGGTGGCTTGAAAAAAACCGCTAGACATGAGCTCTAAGGTATGCTCCTTCTCTACTAAATCCTTCATATTTTCAACCAACTTTTCTACTTCAACTCCCAACAAATTAGTGTATGTGACTACTGGGGCTCTACACTTTAGATTCGCGGTATTTCCAAAAAACACATGCTAGACCTCATTTTGCTTTCCCAAACAAACAAAGAATTGCAACCCTTTGAAAACACACTACCATGTAGAAAATAGGAAGCAAAAGGGGGATTTTTGGCATTTACCTATACTCTGTAGACTCGGGAAAATAAAAACCTTTGTCCTTCGCAGCCGAGACTCCTCAAACTAGCTTTAAAAAGGAAAAAGTTGAAGGACATAATTTAAAGAATGCTCACCCAGCTGAAATATAACTGAAGATACGGACATTAAATGTGGCATGTAGGCTCACGTAGAGTGAATTTTAAAATGTGATGTCTAGGGAGCTTCATTTAATTAAATCATATAAGTCATACTTACTTTCTATTTAATGCCACTACTTTACTCGTTCTGAAATATCGTTCGCCTTAACTCATTTTGCTAGCTCAGAATTACCCAGTGTCTACCATCAAATCAAAATTGATCATAACATTATTCCAATAAATACTACTCTGACGTGTCATGTCACCTATCACCTCGGCTATCACATCAATCTTTAAGCTTGCTGAATCTACCTTTGAACTACTTTGAACAACTTCAAACCGAGGTTCGAAGAGGTTCAAAGTGGTTCGCTGCCATATCATGACGTGGCATGAGTACCACCTGTGATCACCGATGTTAGCCCAAAATATTTGTTTGAACTACTTAGAACTACTTTGAATCAAGGTTTGAAGAGGTTCAAATTGGTTCATGAGGAATAATTAACTTCTAACACTTGGCCAAGAAGAGTCGACTTCTACAAGACGGGTTCATGAAGTATTAAGGCGATTGACTCAGAAGCAAAACTGACATTGGAAAACTCTTTTATCATGAACTTTTGTAATAAGGAGGAAATTGGGAAAGGATTAAAAATAAAATAGGGTCAAGGACACTTGTACCATGGTGACTCAAATCTACCCTAATAGGTATGTGTTTGATGCAGATCTGATGATAGGTTGATCATTTATGATGTTGTCATTGAAATCAACTTAGTTTTTGTTGGTTGACATTGTGCCTATTATGTTGATGTATGTTCAAGAGGTTGGATCTAGAGCCATGGTAAGAGTTGGGATGTGTGATCATAATGGAATACTAAGTAATGTCTTTAGATGTTTTATCTATGACCATGCAGGTTTATCATATGTAGGGTGTGATTTATGATTGATTAAAGGTTGACATGTCAACATGAAGAATTGGGTGTAACCAAGGAGGAATGATTAGATGATTGTGCCAAATAGCTTTGGATTAGGTGTTTTGGTTAAGGGTATGTTATCTTGACTATGTTATAAGGTTGTTGTGACCACATCATGTATTGGTGATCGGAAGACCAAGTTTCAAAGAACATAAGTTCATTCAGTGAAAAGTAAAAGAAATTCTTAGAAAAATCAGTCAGATCCTCAATGGGTGATGATGTATCATGTTGCGGTAAGTATTTATGTGTTCCAAGAGTTGTAGTGACATTGCAAATTGATGTAGATTGATGATTTTGCATTTCTATGCTCATTATGATCAAATTTATTGAAGTTATGCAAGAACATTGGAAAGTGTATTGTGGTTTGACTTTTCTTTGTCAAATTGATGTGCAATGAATTTGAAGGCCAAAATGAAGTTGTAATTGAATGTTCTAGACTCATAAAACATTTTTGGGTTTAAGTATTGAGCGGGAAAGTTTGTAATACATTTTTTTGAGGCAGTTAAATGCCCTAATTGGCTTGTAATGTACATATATAAAAAGTGTTGTATTATGTGAAGTGTATGGGAGAGAAAGATTGTGAATGTAGTTGTCTGATCGTAGGGTTTGGATGGTCTGCATGTGTTGTATAGATTGAGATTGAATTGGATTTGTACTAGAAGAGGAGTGATATTGTGTCTGATCACTTTCACTTGTTGATTCCTAATTCTGCAAGAAAAATCCCTTAACTGGGTACACCCTAACAGATCTGATTTATAAATCCTTTAACCAAGTGAGTCTTTAATTAGGGTTTGAAATACCTTAAAAAGGTTACTCCTAATAGAGTAAATATCCTAATAGGGCTAGAGGTAAATCCCTTAACCAGGTGGCTCCTAACAGGGTCTTGCTCTTAACCGGGCATTTGTAAGCTCCTAATAGAGCTAAGCTCTAAACCGGGCGTACTTCAGAAGAGTGCAGAATTATTTGTGGGTGCCATCCCCACACATGGTTTTTCCCACTTGGTTTTCCATGAGAAAAATATTGATGTTATTGTGTTGCATGGATATGGATGTTTATCTTCATTGGTTTGCTTATTCATGCAATAGATGTTAACTGATAAAAGTTGTTGAATAGTTGATGAAAAGTTTGAATTGTTAGATTACTGATTCACCCCCCCTCTCAATAATATTGGATCTAATAATACTAATAATTGGTATTAGAGTCTTGGTCCTCTTTGTGTCAAGCCTAATAACTTGAGGAAAATATCCAATGATGAGGAAGGAACCTCCCAAGTTCTCTAAAGACAGCTACTTGGTATGGAGTGACAGAATGAAGTTATATCTAAAATGTATGGGATCACAATAATGGATGCATGTCACACACAAGTGTAACACTCCTACTGCAACTCTCACTACAGATGAACTAAAGCGACAACAAGAGAATACTCAAGCACAAGAAGCTATTGTAAGTACCTTATATGATATTGAATATGTTGATGTTCATGGACTTGATACTACCTATGATGTTTAGGAAAAGTTGAAACTAATCTATGGAGGAGATATTCATGTGCAAAATGCTAACGAAGATAGTCTTAGAGGAAAGTATGATGACATGAACATGGTAGAAGGAGAGAATATTGCACTATATCGTAAAAGAATAAAATAAGTTGTTGGTGCTATCAGAGGTGTTGGTGGAACTATTGAGGAAGATGTTGTGGTAAGTAAGATTTTGTTAACTTTACTGCATGCTTATGCCATTAGAGTTTCTACTATAAATGAGTTGAGAAATTTTGACAGTGTTACTATCGATGGACTTATCGGTAAGCTTACTACATTTGAGTTAAATAAATTTGATAACAATATTCCAAAAGTTGAGGAAGCTTCCAAGGCATCGATGTCTAATGTACCAATTTTTAGTCTTCAAAGGCACTAAGAGGGGGTGTGAATTAGTCCACCCACAAATATGAAACAAATCTTAAATGTCTTCCACAAGATCCAACATGCAAAAGTAAATTCACTATAGAAACTTAACTCATAAACCATTCACACAATCTAGACACAAGACTTGAGAATTTTCCCAT
Organism: Thuja plicata; assembly: GCA_018584345.1. Lineage (NCBI taxonomy): Eukaryota > Viridiplantae > Streptophyta > Pinopsida > Cupressales > Cupressaceae > Thuja > Thuja plicata. Next base: position 2,783,506 of record MU225682.1, on the reverse strand, counting down.
GGAAACCCTTGTTAGAGGGAGAAAACCATGTGTGGAATGGTATACACAAATCTCACTAGTGCACCAAAAAAATATGCCATGTTAGGGGTATACCCCATTAAGAGCATTTTAGCCCAATCAGAAGCCAATACAAGTCCTGGTAAAGACTAATTTGTTAAGAGATTTTGAACTCCTTCTAAGAGATACCTTGTTAGAGAATTTACACTTCAGATCTTGTTAAATATCCTACTCACCCTATTAGGAGTGACCTTGTTAAAGGATTTAAGCTTGCAAACATGTTAGGGCTTTCCTTGAGATAGACCCAAGAATGACTCATCTGAAAATTACCTTCCTGTCTGAAAAATTTGCTTTAGTTCTTCTCATAGTACCTATTTAAGAATCAAACAACTTCAAACAATCACAATCTCTTATTTTATTGTCTAAACATCACCACATTCACCCTAATTCACAAATTCATCCTTCTTTTATAACAACTTTATCAGTCGGCCTCTTGACCTAAAACATTTTACCCACCGACATAAAACTCAAATCAGATCATGCCAAAATGCATTGTTCAACACAATAAATTCAACACAACATTAATTAGGTCAAAAACAATCATTTTTAAACATTAAATAGACCGAGGAACCAATCTAAACAAACTTGTTATGCATGTCTTTTGTTCTTCCTGTCAGTCTACTTGAATCTTCAATAACTTTCTCAAATCTTCAAACTAACTAATGTGATCGTAGATGTAGGTAGATATAGTTATATAGATGTTATATGCATGATCAAACACCTTAACTCAATCTCCAACTCTAGATCCAGTCGCCTATATCTCGCTTATTGTCCTCTTCTTAGTTGACTGAACACTTAACCATTTCTTCAACTTTATCTTCAACACCATCAGTAGAACTAATCTCTAGCCTAGAATACATCATGTTTCCAGCAATGAAAACACCACAATACATTATCATGATCAACACACAGATCATCTTCACCAAATTTCAACAATCTCCCCCTTTGGCATTGATGGCAACACTTAGAAAAATAAACAAGAAATTTGCCTAAGTGTCTAATCTACTACAAAAATGAAAAATACATTACATTGAAAAGCACAAAATTAATTCCCAATAGCTCAAAATCTCCCCCTAGGACTTACAATCATGTACACTACTTCCCTTTACCATTACAATTACATTATTCATGAACTTAGCTGAATTTCATCTTAAGTACATCATTACATTCACTCCCCCTTTGACAACAATGACAAAGGTATGACAAAAAGTGTTCAAAGTGTCAACACTTTTTGTCCTCTGCCCGGTTGACTGAACACTTAACCATTTCTTCAATTTGATCTTCAACACCATCGGTATAACTTATTTCTAGCCTCCAATACATCACGTTTCTAGGAATGAAAACACCATAATACATTATCATGATCAACACTCAGATCATCTTCACTAAATTCCAACACCGATAAGGAAAGTTAAAGAAATAAGTCATGATTCTAATTGCATATCAAGTTATGCCAAGGAACTTGTAGCTATCTTGGAAGATCAAAGGAAATGAGGATAGCTTGAAGCACTACTGGCAAATATATTTTCTAGAGGGACTGGTAAGTACAAAGGCAGGCTATCACTAAAATGTTTTTCATGTAATAAGATTGGGCATATTGTTGCTAGATGACCTAATGGTGAACAAAATGATAAGTTAAAAAAGTTTAAGGGAGAAAGAGAATAAATAATGCTATGTTGCAATTGATGAAGGAGTTACCAATGAAGAATCAAAATATAATGAGGAAGATGAGTTTATATTTGTTGTAGTCAAAGAAGATCGATCAGATGGAAAAAAGGCACTAGTTTCTCACATGGGACACAATGATGAATGGATTATAAAAAATGGGTGCTTGCATCACATGATCGGTGACAAGAGTAAGTTCATTAAGCTTGATGAATTTTATGGTGGTGTAGTAATATTTGGTAACAATACACCTTGTGTGGTCAATGGAAAGGGAACTATTTATTTGAATGGTAAGAGTAATACAGATGATGTTTATTTTGTGGATGGTCTAACACATTATCTATTGAGTGTGGGTCAACTAAATGATAAAGGTTACAGATTGGAATTCAAAGGAGGTATATGTAGAATAATTGGAAGCTCGGGTGATGAGATTGCTATCAGTAGATAGACTAGATGTAATTTATTCCATATGATTAATATTGTGAATAGTTGTTTGTTTACAAAGGTTGAAGATAGTTGGCTTTGGCATAAAAGGTTCTTTAATGTAAACTTTTATAGCTTGATCAAAGTTAGTAAGACAAATGCAGTTAGAGGATTGCTACAATTAGTCAAGCCAAACAACATGATGTGTAAAGAATCTCAATTGGGTAAGTTAACTAGTTCTACTTTCAAAAGCAAGTCTTTTTCATCTAAAAACATATTTGACTTGGTGCATACTGATCTTTTTGGGTCTATGAGATAGAAAAGTTATCTAGGAGATATATATTTCATATGTTTGTCGATGACTATTCTAGAATGATGTGGGTAAATTTCTTGAAGGAGAAGTATGATGCATTCCATAAATTCAAAATATTCAAGGCAATGGTTGAGAAGGAATCGGGTAAGAAATTGAAATGTTTAAGTCCTGATAGAGGAGGTGAGTTTAATTCTACAAAATTTGTTAAGTACTGTGAAGATAATGGAATCAAGAGACAAATGTCTGCACCAAGGACTCCACAATAAATGGTGTTGCAGAGAGGAAGAACAAAACCATAGTGGATCTACAAGGACAATGTTGATTCAAGGTGAAGTACCAAAAATGTATTGGAAAGAAGCAATTAGTATTGCTATCTACACACTGAACTAGGTGCAAGTAAACAAAGGAACCGATAAGACACTTTATGAGCTATGGTATGGTCTCTCACCTAGTGTTAAATATTTCAAAGTCTTTGGTAGTAGATGTTACATTAAGAGGGATGATTACACAAGAAAGTTTGATCCAAATAGTGATGAAGGTATTTTCTTACGTTATTCTACTAAAAGAAAAGCATATAAGTGTTTTAATAAGAGAACTAACAAAATTATTGAAAGTGCAAATGTAAAGGTGGACGAATACCTTGAGAAATCTAGTGATTCAAGCAAAAAAGTGATAGGGGATGATTGGGAGATTGTGTATATGCCTAGGTATGTGAAGATGAATCACTCTACTGATCAAATTATAGGTGATAAGAATGCAGGTGTTCTAACTAGAAGAAATCTCAGAGAAAGTACTTGTTTGATTTCCAAGTATGAGCCCAATACAGTGAAGGAAGCAATAAACGATGAAGATTGGGTAAAAGATATGGAGGAAGAACTTGATCAAATTGAGAAGAATGATACTTGGACACTTTTTCCCAGACCTGCAGATAAAAATGTGATTGGTACCAAATGAGTTTTCAGGAACAAAATTCAATGAAAGTGGAGATGTGACCATAAATAAGGAAAGGATTGTATGTAAGGACTATGTACAAGAAGAAGGACTAGACTATGGAGATAATTTTGCTCCTGTGGAAAGATTAGAAGGGATAAGAATTCTACTTGCTTATGCTTCTTATAAGAAGTTAAAAGTTTTTCAAATGGATGCCAAGTCGGCTTTCTTTAATGGAATTATTGGAGAGGTCTACATAACACAATCCGATGGTTTTGCATTAACAAGGGACAAGGAAATGGTATTCAAGCTAAAAAAGACACTATATGGACTGAAACAAGCCTCAAGGGCATGGTATGAAAGGTTACATTATTATCTTATTTTGATTGGTTTTAATAGAATGAGTGATGATAGTAATGTGTACCTAAAAGTTGAAGGAGATAAGTTGTCGATAGTTGAAGTATTTGTTGATGATATAATCTTTGGAGGAAATGATGAGATGAGTTTGGAATTTTCTGAAGAGATGAAGAAAGAGTTTGAAATGTGAATGATTGGGGAGATCAAAATATTTATTGGATTGCATGTTTTTCAACTAAAGAATGGTGTATATATATATCCAAATATATGAAAGAAGTACTAAATACTTTTGGTATGGATGACTCCAAACCGGTTGGAAACCCCATGGTAATAGGATGTAAGTTGTCCAAGGATGATGAATCTGGTGCACTAGATGCTACTTTGCATAGGTCTATGATCGATAAGTTGTAGTATGTTGTTCATAGCAAACCAGATATTGCTCAGGTAGTTGGAATAGTGGCCAGATTTCAAGAAACTCATAAGGAATCTCATATGGTTGCAGATAAAAGGATATCCAGGTATTGGAAAGGGACAGTTGACTATGGTCTATGGTATGCTCATGATGGTTCTTTCTCTTTGAGTGTGTTTACCTATGATGATTGGGAAGGAAATGTTGATGATAGAAAGAGCATAAGTGGTGGTGCATTATTTTTAGGTGAAAGGCTTGTAACTTGGACAAGCTAGAAGTAAAATTGTATCTCAAAATCTACTATAGAAGAAGAGTATGTAGCAACAGCTATAAATTGTACACAATTTGCATGTATGAAGCAGATTCTTGAAGGTATCAAAGAAAATGTGACTGAACTAATAATTATTTTTTGTGACAATACAAGTGCAATAAATATTTCCAAGAATCTAGTAATGCATTCCAAGAATAAGCACATTGCAATTAAGTATCACTTCTTGAGAGAGAGAGTGTAGGAGAAGGAGGTGAAGTTGGAATATATACCAACAAAGGAGAAAATAGCAGATATCTTCACAAAGCCACTACATAAGGATACTTTTGAGTACCTTAGAGGTAAGCTAGGGGTTATGTCCCTACTTGAACATAACTAAGATTTTGTTGGTGCATCAATCCAGTGGATTTATTATCATATCTTTCATTATAGATTGATGTTCAGGGGACTACTCCTTAGGGGGAGCAGTCGACAAGAGATGAAGACAGTTGCAGAAAATAAAGACTTGGGCATATTGTGCTTTTGGACATGTTTTCAAAGGGGGGGAAGGCTCAATAAAGGGAAAGAGAAAATATGACAAACAAAGGAAGAGAAAACCAGATATCATGAATAGAGAACTACAAAGATGTATCAGCTAAGAGGGAGCATTTTTGGTATTTAGTTTGCTTGGTATTGTTGGTGTTTCCTTCGATGCCAAAGGGGGGTATTGTTGTCATAAATGATGCATATATAAAGTTGAGCGTGTTATGGTATGTGTTTGATGCAAATATGATGATAGGTTGAATAGTTATGATGTTGCCATTGATGTCAACTTAGTGTTTTTTGGTTGATAGTATACTTGTTATGTTGATGTATGTTCAAGTGGTTTGATCCAGAGTCATGGTAAGAGTTGGCATGTCAGATCCTCAATTATTAGAAAAATCAATTAGATCCTCAACCAATTATGATGTATCATGTTGCGGTAAGTGGTTATGTGAGTACCTTCATGGTTGTTCATTTTGCTTCAAAATGGCCGCCACAAGATTCATCATGGCAGGCATGCAGGATATCATAAGTCTCATCTTCTCAAATAAACCTTCTCAGAATCTGATTAGGTCCTGTATAGAAGAGACAATCGGTCAACCAAGAAAAGTTGAATGTTTTCTCAATTAACAACCTATTTTCCTTGGGTGAAAAATGTGGTGGTACCTTTTGAGAGACCAGATAATTGGTGATGTTGGCATACCATGGGGTCTATGCTAAAATAGAAAATAGGTGGTCATCTATAAATTTGTCATCAATGACATGTGGGTCATCGACATTCTGCAATCTGGACAGGAAATCAACAACTACATTAGTTTTGCCTGATTTATCCACTATCGTGATGTCGAACTCTTGTAGCAACAAGAGCCATCTAGTGAGCCTCCCTGGTATAGTAGGCTTGTTTTCCAAATAATTGATGGCTGCATGATCAATATGAAAAAATATTTGGTAACCAGTGATGTAGTGGCGAAACTTGTTCAGCACATATATAACAGCCAGAAGTTCCTTCTCTATGACTGTGTAGTTCAGCTCTACGCCCTAAAAATTTTTGTTGATGAAGTAGATGACATGCTCTATAGGGCCTTATTTTTTTCCTAGGATAGCACCCACAGCATGGTCAAATGCATCAGTATGTATATAGAATGACAATGCCTAATTACACCCTCGAAGAACGGGTGCCTGAATAAGAACAATCATTAGCTGGAGGAAGGATTCTTCACAAGTTGTTGTCCATAAAAAATTTGAATCCTTAGTGAGAAGGGAATACATGGGACCTGCCATTTTGCTGAATTCCTTAATAAATCATTGGTAGTAACCAGCATGCCCCAAAAATCTGTGAAAATCCTTATGTTTTGCTGGCGTAGGCAGGTTCATTATGACTTCAATTTTAGCAAGATCCACCTGAATCCCTTTAGCAGAGATGTAATGATCTAACACAACACCTTCATGCATCATCATGAAGAATTTATTGCTATTGAAGGATAGATTATGCTCCTCACACCTGGTAAGAACCTTTCCCAAGTTGACCAATTCCTCCTCATAGGTTTTCCCAAAAGTGGTGAAGTCATCCATATATATTTCCATACAATCATGTGAGCTATCAACAAAAATACTGATAACTTCCGCTGGAATGTAGCTGGATCATTACATAGGAAAAAAGGTAGCATAGAGTATGAAAATTTTCCCCAAGGGCAAGTGAATGTTGTTTTCTCCTGATCTTCAGGAAGGATCCTGATCTGGTTGTGTCCACTATATCCATCTAGGAAATAAAAATAATGTTTCCCTATTAAGGAATCAAGGACCTGGTCAATAAATGGAAGTGGAAAATGGTCCTTCTTGGTGGCATTGTTGAGTTCCCTATAGTCGACACATACTCACCATTTTCCTCATTTTTTTTGGAACAATGACCAAAGATGAGACCCACTGACTGTCAAAAATGGGGTAAATGAAACTGGCATTAAGAAGTTTTTGTAACTCTATTTTTACTATCTCTCTTAATGTAGGGTTTATACACCTCTGGAATTGCCTGATAGACACTTTGTCCTCTTTCAAGAATATCCTATGAGTACACAGTTTAGGGTCCAAGCCCTTCATATATAAATAGTCCCATGCAAAATCTGGGGTATGGTCTTTCAGTAGTTTAGTCAAAGATGTTTGTTGCTGGTTTGTAAGTTCTCTGTTAATATACAAGCAATGGTCAAGGGAGACTTCCAACTGTTTGGTGAGTTCTACCATAGAAGCATCCATTAATAGAGATGCTTGGACCTCATGTGATAGTAATTGGTGGTAGAGTTTCTCGACTGTAGGAGATGGAGGTAAGTCGCAATCAGGGTACAAAGCTTGCAGAGAGTAGTTATGGGGATAGAGACAGTTCATGGGATCTGAATCTGGGCCATACTGGTTGTGCATAATGTTGGTGATTATGGTGTCCTCTTCCTATAGCTCCAGGAAGGGATCCCTCTTTAACATCATGAGTTGGGCTATAGAATTGACTACCTCAGCCTCATCCCCAATGTCAATCCAAATTGGTGAAGCTAAACCTATTTTTGGTTGTGCATGTGTGTACAAGGCTAATTTCTTAGTATGTTGACCATTAGAAATGGTCATAACGCCTGAGTGACATCCTATAAAGGCATTAGTAGTGATCAGCCAAGGTTGACCAAAAATAATTGGGTAGCCTCCTAAGGTCGCCTTAGGAAAGAGTATCATAAATTTTGCAGGATAAGACCATGTTTCAAGGTCAACAACTATATCCTCCACTACCCCATCGGGTTTGACTGTGGAACTGTATGCAAGCTGCAGGATAGTTGGTGTTTCTCAGAGGTTAGTGATTCTGAGTTGCTGCATGATTTTCTTATTCATTAAATTGATGGTAGCTCCTAAGTCTATCAAAGCATTTTAATGGCTGACCCATTGATGATAACCTCGACAACAGGGCTGCCTAGGTCAGAATACTTTGGGACCGCTATTTTGTCAAGCATGATATCAATAAGTTTCCCTAGGACATGGACTATATGGGGATCCTTTCTCTTACGACCTGGATTTTTAAAGCAGGCCTCCTTGATAGCCTTTCCATACATTGGAACATCCTTTATTGCTTGAAAAAGTAGGATCTGAACACTAATGTTCTTGAGTTGGTCTAGGATGTCAAAGGCTGTATCATCAATATATTTAGACTTTTCATTTTGCAACCTTTATGGAAAGGGAGGTGGAGCTGGATGGAATTTCTCTAGTAATAATGTTGGTCTTATTGGAGTGACATATAGATTTTTTTGAGGAATGGACTCTTCAGGAATTACTTCAATGATAATAGGAGGTGTTGGCAGAGTAGTGTCTGACCACAAATGAAGTCATTGATTGCGTATGTAGGGTATCTTTTGGGTCAACTGCATAGACATTTTGCTGAGGTGTTGGAGGCCTGTTATTAGGATTTGGATGAGGTTGGGCAGGGAGTTGAGTAGGCATAGGGGGTGTCATAGTGGATGTAGGAGGTGGCAAAAGTGCTTTCTGTTGAGGCTATGGTGGTGGCTACAGGAGTCCTTACTGCTAGTTTGGCCATTGATGACCTCCCCACCACTGCAGATTTTGTTGCCAATTGCCTTGTGGAGGCTACAAATTCCCTTGGGGTTGTTTCCAATTCCCTTGGGGTTGTTTCCAACTCCCTTGGGGTTGTTTCCATTAAGGACTTGGGTAAGTTTTCCACTGAGGTTGCAGAGTATTCCAGGGAGAGTATTGATTATTCATAGGTGGTTGTCATTGACTACTATAAAATGGACCATTAAAAGTAAGAGGGTCCCGAGGCATACCTTGTCTTTGAGCCCATGGTCTTCATTGTGCAATGAATAATACTTGCTTATCATCTCCTTCAATTGGCTTGTAATCAATCGGTAGATGTGTAGTCTCTATATTGGAAACCAACTTGCAACGACAATCTCTATTCTTCTATCTACAATGTGGATATAATTCTGCCAGAATAGCCTCAGCCTCCTCATACTTCTTTTTCTCCTACATTATGTCCAGCTAGGTAGCCATGTTATTGATAATGTCCTGCTTGAAGTCAAACAACAAATGTGTGATTTTTGTTTAAGAGGCCCCAGTGCCATTAGTTTTTCCCATTATAGACCTATATCCTCTGCCCTTGTTAGTAGTATCTCTTGAGTAATCGAGGTGGATTTTCTTGATATCCTCCCATGTAGATTGGGTGATATCTCCTCTCGCCATAAGATCCAAGGCTTCAGTACACCCTTCATTTATACCCCTTAAAAAGATAAGATTTTGTGACTCCTCATTGAGCCGGTGTTGAGTATTGTTCTGCAAGGTAAACAAGAATCTTGACACATAATCCTCTAGACTCTCAACTTCCTTCTATGCCATCTTAAATATGTCATCCCCTCACATATCATTTCCCTTGTAGTACACTTTATAATTTTTCAAGAATTCTATCTTCATTTCTTCCCAATCATGGACAACATCCTTACCTAAGTCTATAAACCATCTTAATGCAGACTCCTTTAGATTTGCAAGAAAGAAATTGAGCTTATGGGCATCTATGGTGTAGTTGTAGCTATGATAGAAAATATCAAACTCAAAAAGTAAGGTATCTGGGTCCTCGGTCACCAGGCCATAGAATTTTGGAAGTGTTGAAGAGGGAATATTCTTGAGGCTGTCATTATCATGTTGGTCAGTAATGGGAAATGGAAAGGTATGAGGGTTTGTCATCCTGGGCGGATCTTGAGGGAGACCTTGTGGTTGGTAGATGAATAGAGGTAATAGATTTTCTTCTTGACTATCCAGGTATTGGATTCTGAGATTGGCCAAGGCTTCTGCAAAAGGATGCAACAAATTACACCCGCAAGTATGATCGATGCCAGTGAATGGGTTGGCCAACCAAGTCAGATGAAATGTTTCTATTTCCTCATGTAATAGTCACTGCATTTGATAAATGGGGGTTAGATTTTGTGGGACCCATTAACCCCCCATAAAATGACAACTCTTGCATTTTAATCTGCACTGACTATGTCACTAAATGGGTGGAGGTACGGGCCATGAAACATGCCAGGGATAATAGGGTTGCTCAGTTTTTATATGAGGAAATATTTACCAGGTATGGTGTTCCATGAGAACTAGTCACAGATCAGGGAGATCAGTTCACTTCTACTCTGATCACTTCACTTATGAATGAGTACAACATTCACCACCAAAAATCTAGTCCATATCATCCCAGGGCGAATGGTCAAGCAAAGATCACTAACATAGAGATTGAAGCTATCCTGACTAAGACAGTTCAGCTACACAAGAAAAATTGGAGTAGTAGATTGCAGGAAGTTGTGTGGGCATACCACACAACATGGAAAACACCAACAGGTTTTACACCGTTTGAGTTGGCATATGGAAATACTTCTTTCCATAATGCCTATTGAATTTGAACATAAAACCCTACGAACAACATCACAACTCAACTTGGATCTTCCTGCAGCTCAAAGAGAAAGACACCTGCAGCTTAATCATCTTAATGAAATGAGAAAAGCATCCCTAAAAAACATAGAGTTAATTCAAATGCAACGAAACAAATGACATGACTCACATATTCAGAATAAAAGGTTTGTTGTTGGTGACTGGGAACTTTTATATGATTCACGGTTTCAAGATAATCAAGGTAAGCTCACAAATCATTGGCTTGGTCCCTATGAGTTGAATTTTTTTTTCTAACAATGCAATCCAATTGTCTATAATCAACCTTGTGCATTTCAAGTTACTGGTTAATGGTCACAGACTTCATCTGTACCATAAGCCAATCACTAAGGCTAAGTTCCTGTGGCAATTTGAGATTCCTCCTATCGCAGTTGAACCTCCTGCAACCAATGGACCTCCTCTAGTTGAAGACTCTCCTACAATCGATGGACCTTCTCTAGCTGAAGACTTTCCTGCAACCAATTAGAGTAGTTTTTCACTCTGGTCGTCTCTTTGACTCTATTCAAAAGTAGTCATAATAAAGTTTTTGTTTCCCACAAAAATATCTTTTTGTAATAAAGCCACCATCACATCATATCACCTAACCTTTTTCTATCATCTTCACTCACTCGTCCCATCATCATTACGCCACTCATTACTTTTTGCTTAGCCCACGTCATCTGATCTTTCCAGATTTGGACATTTAAAGGTTCTCATACTCAAGGTACACATTTATTTATTGTTTGAAATGCTTCTAACTTCATTTGGCATTATTATCCATTATATTGTAATTAATTTAGTAATTCATCCAAGTATTGTTGAACTTCATAACCAAGCATGTGTGGACACCTGTCACCTTTTTCATAGGGGGCAGTCTGTTAAGTTGTGTTTTGCAATAATGACCATCGCTTAAATTTGTGTTGTGCAGTCATTTCAATTAATTAATGTGACAACCCAAAGCATACAAAATTCCCTGATAAGCCTTGTTTTTTTAAAAAAAAACAACTCATGTTTCCAGCTCTAATTTTTCAAATTTCCTCAGCCATTTGTCCATATTGCCTAGTAAACAAACCAGAGAGCTCACCATTTTTTTATCTAGCCTGAATTTAAGCAGAATACAAGGTGAAGAATATTAGGGATTCATAGAGAAGACTTTTGGAAGGCAGTTGTAAGTTGCAGTGGTTTGGAATTTCTTTAGGCTACAGAATTTCTCAGCAAAAGAATGGGTGGGCAACCCATATGGCATGAACTAGGGGATCACTCATCCCTATTGCAGGACCAACCCCATGTCCAAGTCTTTAACTGGGTAGGTTGGCTTACATATTTTGTCAGTCTATGTGGTTACGATGATGTCGTAACACTGGAATTCCCGCGAAGCTACATCAATGGGGTTGCCTACGTGAAAGGGGTAAGAGTGGAGGATTTTGAGGCACAAATTGTGGAAGTTTCTAAACTTACTACCACATGAACATGATGCACAGACAACCAGAGCTAAATTTTCCTTACCCACATACGCTGAACTGGAATACAGTAAACATGGGACCAAAAGAACATCTCTTCCAGGTGATTACTCTCAGTTAGCAATTCATGTTATACAATTTATTACCTGTGAGGGATGGTTTCCTTACTTGCATGTTGTAAATTTTAAGCTTTTGAGTAATTTACGGCATGGTTGCCTAGTAAATGTACCCAATTTTCTTTACTCTTTGTTAAATTTCAGTTCTGAGGAAGTTAGAAAGGGGAAGAAAAATGCAGCCACCCACCTTGGGTTGATAAGAATCTTGGTGGAAATATCTTTACGGGATATCTCTCATATGACTTGGGATGATTTTATCGCTGCACCCCATGTACAATTATACAGTGAAGGGCCACAACCTGTAATTCAAGAAAAAAGGGAAATGTCCCTGATGAGGCCATTTTTGGCAATGTTGAAACTTCTATTCTGGAAGATTTGCATGAAATCCCTTCTCCTGTGGGAGCTGATACAGATAAAATGGCATCTGTTAATCTAAACCCTAGCCAAGGGGGTGGTGAAACTGAGGGTTCAACAGATTTGCAGACTCCAATGGTAAAATAGAGTGCCCAGAAGAAAGAAAAGGGCAAAGAAAAAAGGTCAAAGATGCAATGGAAGAAACTCCTATTTTGCCTGGAAACCTTGTTTCTCTTGCATCCATTCCTATTAGAAAGTTGAGGACCTCACAGAAGCACCTTAAAATGCCTATTGACACTCCTCCATGGTGAAGTGTTCGTTTGAACACACAACAAGCAGAAAATAAGGACTCACCTACGATGACTGGTTCATCTCCTAATAATCCTATTAAAGAATCTTTGAAAGAACAACCACAAGTAGATAGCCCATGTGCAGAGTGCCCCGATATGATGGAAGAGGATCCTGCATCCAAGAAATAGGACATAGAAATAAAGAACTCGAAAACAACATACTTAGAGACAGAGCACAAATAAGAAGACAATATACCTTCTTCTCATCAAGAATATGTTTAAGGGAATTATGCACTAGTGCCAACCTCTAATGGGTTAGCAATTGATGAAACAAAAGAAATCAAAGAAGTAACAGATCAGGTTACACCCAGAAATAAATCACAGGTAACTCTCCAATCCCTCTCCATTGACTATTTTACACAAATGCAATATGAAAAATCAATGTGGGAATTGGAAAGAGATAAATTGAAAAGGGAAATAGGAAGAAAACAATAGGAAATACAAATTTTGCAAGGAAATTTAGATCTAGTCACATAATTAATTCCTCAACTGACAGAATGCAGACCACCTCCTAGGGTCTATGCATTGTGTCTAAAAGAACAGTTTCTAATGTTTAAACTAATGATAGTTCTTAGAGATTTACACACAAGCATACGCTGGCCATAGGAATTTGTGGCTGCATATGAAGGATCACCAGATTTCATTAGGAATTTATTATGTGAGTTGTATTTGCACAACTATGTTGTTCCCTTCAATACCAACTAGAAACCTCTACTATTTGTTCGTGACATTCACCTATCTGCTCTTCTTTCTTGGTCAAGAAATGAAATAAACTACGGGGAGAAATTAAGTAAATATAGGGGAGTTGAGAAATCTATTAAACTTCCCTTATGACCAGAAAGTGGCACTCCCTAAAGATTATATTGTGACTGGATGGAAATAGTTTATGGCCTACAAGACTCTACACATAGGAAAAGGATTCTAGGCAACCGAGAGGAATTTTTTGCAGAATTTGAGAAACTCTCATTGGTAGAGGGAAAGAGGGCAGCATAAGGATTAAGACAAAGGTGGGACAAGTTAACACTGGCACTAAAGAAGGCTAAGGCTCACAGTCTCATCAATCTTCGAGTTGTGATGTAAAGAGTCCAGTGGTATATACACCTAGGATGACAACCATGACCTGAGAGGTGGCTCCCTCTTTCCTTTTAGCCTCATCTTCTCCTTTGTAGATAGTTGTGTAGACAATGAGGTGGATGAACAGTTGGAGCTGAGTCAAAAAATCAAGGTAGAGTGCACAAATGGATACTACTGGTGTGTGGCAACCTCTATGAGTGGAGAAAGTCAAGAAGGAGATCTTCAAGTGCTTGCAAAGATCCAGAATGTATCAGTGCCTAAGGGTCCACAGTAGTCTTCATAGGGGGAAAAATGGTGGGGCATATTAATGCCATATTTTAGATACCCTAGGATAGCTTTTGCTAGGACCTTTTTCCTTGTTTTAGTATACTTTCTCAAAGAATTTATGCTCAAATTTTCTATTATCTGGCATGTTGTCACTAGACCTATGTCATGGTTAAAACACACTTAAAATGCTATGCTTGGATGAATATGCTATGTTACTTACTTTAGAATTATGATTATGTCTTTATGAGTGAATTAGTTGTTTGAACATAAATAATGCATGTGAATTTTGGTGTTGATTACCATAAATGTCTCTATCCTAACATCTGAAGTGTAGCACATCAATATAGAAACCGTTGTCTTGACCAAGTAAAATGCACCCATGCACTGGATGCCCAACCCGGTCTTGCAGCAAGTTCACACAGAGAAACATTAAGCGCAACACCAACAAGTGGATCTTGGGTGATTAAGGTGGCAATAGTCAAGCAAAGACCGAGACAACATAATGAATTATTTGAAGAAATCTAGGAGAGAGTGGGAAGTTAGATTTGTTGTCAAAAGAAGCTCTTTCCTCTTTCCTGAACCTATTATATTTCCAGCTTTATAGTTTCCCTTTCTGTTTGTAGTATTGTAATAAAAGCTCTGCCTATTTCTATGGTGTGATCAGCTAGCAGTTAGATGTTTTTCTTCTTTAAATAAAGCCCCACTCTTGTGTGAGAAGGAGGGCATTATCAGTTATCATTTCCATTCTGTTGTTTTATTGTTATTACATGGATCTTGTACTTCCCTTTTTCAGTCAATAGCAATTCAAGTGTTGATATTTAGTTCAATATAATTGAGTTAGGATACTCGTTCAAGGGGGCCCACTTGGTGAGGAATCCATGTTAGTTAGTTAGTTAGAATCATTTGCATGTAGTTTCAGTTTCTTGCATCTTGGTATCGTAATTATGGTGTTAACATAGTTCTTGCAGCCAAAGCCACAGGATAGTCTGGTACTTCCTCCGGCCAAAGTGGCAGAACTGTTGAAGCATTATAGTTGTGTTTTCAACTCTTTGTGTTTTCAAGTCTTTGTATTCCTTCAACATATTCATTTCTGCATTTCCTTTTTAGTATTCATTTCTTACACCTATAGACTAATTTCCTTTCAAAGCAATTTGTTTCCTGCAGCCATAGTGTGGTCTGAGTATAATCCTTGGTGCATATATCTTGCTGACCCGTTTCAAGTAATACGTCCCTCGAATGATAAATTAAATGAGTTTTTATAAAGGACGATAGCTTCTCAGTAGGATGTCCAGTCCCTGAGTCATGGTAATTGCCTAGTTTTTTATCTCTTAATAGAACCGATCAGTGACGTTGTAGATCAATGTGGATTGACAAGTTGGCATTTCTATGCTCGTTATGATCAAATTTATGGAATTTGTGCAAGAACATTGGAAAGTGTGTTGTGGTTTGAATTTTCTATGTCAAATTGATGTGCGGTGAGTTTGAAGGCCGACCTGAAGTTGTAATCGAATGTTATAGATTGATAACAGATTTTAGGGTTTAAGGATTGAGTGGGAAAGGTTGTAATAGATTTTTGTGAGGCATATAAATTCCCTAATGGACTTGTTATGTACAGATATGAAAAGTGTTGTATTATGTGAAGTGTATGGGAGAGAAATATTGTGAATGTATTTATGCAATCGTAGGGTTTGGATAGTATGCATGTGTACTAGAGATTAAGATTGAAAAATATATTTACTAGAAGAGGAGGAATGTTATTCTCTTAGATCACTTTCACATTTTTATTCCTAATAGTTTTGGCAAGAAAATCCCTTAATTGGGTAGACCCTAACAGGTCTGATTTGTAAATCCTTTAGCCAGGTGACTCTTTAGTTAGGGTTTGAAATCCCTTAACAGGGTTACTCATAATAGAGTAAACCTCATAATAGGGATAGAGGTAAATCCCTTAACCAAGTGGATCCTAATAGGGTCTTTCTCTTAATCATGCATTTGTAGTCTCTTAACAGGGCTAATCTCTTAACCGAGCGTATTTCAAAAGAGTACATAATTATTCATGGGTGCCATCCCCACATGTGGTTTTTTTAATTTGGATTTCCACAATAAAAATATTGGTGCTAATGTTTTTCATGGTTATGGATGTTTATCTTCATTAGTTTGTTTATTCATGCAATAGATGTTAATTGATGAACGTTGTTGAATGGTTGATGAAAAGTTTGAATTGTTAGATTACTGATTCACCCCCCCTCTCAATAATCTTGGATCTAATAATACTAACATATACTCCAATTGAAATTTAGTGAAATAGACCATAGTAGAGGATTCTATTGATGTAGAAGGACCATAAACAAAAAGGAGGGATGATATGAATGTGGATAATAGTGGAGAATGATAGACATTGTTTTAGGAACACAAATATGTGTAGAGGTAGCCTCCAAATCCACACTATATTAGTAGAAGGAAGAATGGTAGGAAGAGCTTCATAGATAGATTTGGTTATTTTAGGTTGAGGTTGAGGTGGCTAAAGAATATAGATGGGAGCATCTGGAATTGAAGGGGTTGACAAAACATGGAGAGATGTGGTTTTAGGTTAAAATGAATGTTTCTAAAGCATATTTATTCTTTACATCATCTCTATTTTCATATAGAAACATGAAAAGGGGGGGAAAGATAAGAGAAGTAAATAGTAAAGGAGACTACAATAATAATTCAACATAATAATGGTGAAGCACATTGATTCTTTCCACCCCAAATCCATAGGAAGAATAAAACCATGAAGGAAAAATAACAGATAGAGGGAATGGAGATGAATAATGAAATAATAAACATATAGAATAAGGAAATAAGGAGAATGCATCATGAAAAAAGATACATAATATACATAGCCTCATGTCTAAACGTGCCTCAAAAATATGATTTTTTATTTCAAAAAAGATGTGGAAAAAATACATTGCATAAGTATATACTAGAAAAGGAAGACCTAAATAAAATTAATTGATGTAATTAGTATAGTTTGTTAGAAATGGGCATCACACACAACTGAGAGAAGGGGGAGAATCAGTTTTATTTCAAAAATCAAAACCTTAATCAAGTTTTACGCTTTAAATCTCAGATTTGAATGAAGAACATTTAAGCAAGATCAAAAAAAAAAATCAACACATAACATCAAGATTTTTGATGTGGAATCTTGATTAAAGGAAAAACCCCGCTGGGGATAAAATCCACAAGATTATTTACTCTTTTAAAAGAATTGTACCCTATTAGGATTATTACAAGGGGAATGCACATGCATTCAAATACTTTTTCTAGAGCTCACTGCTCAAATACAACATGGGCAACAACCCAAAGGAAGGCTCATTTCCTTACAACAATATCTGATTACAATTCACAATGGACAACAATCCACAACTCGTGAGCTGACTGATAGCATCTATGATATGCCAATTTAGTTCTAATGAAGTACATAAATTCTCTGCCTCAATTTCAAATTCCACTCATACCTCTTTGCATGTACAATATTCTTGCTTTGCACACACATCCGATCCACAAAAGGATATTACATCATTACATTTATGTAACTCATTAACTTATTTCTTCAAGGTCATCCAAGGAACTAAATTACAAACATTTAATAAAATACAATAATGTGATCCAAACATGTTAGAAAATACATAATAAGGATCCAAATATTCATCCCTAAATAAGCTCCAACTCCATAAATCAATCCTTGATCCATCACAAAAAGCTACACCACTGTGTTGTCCAAGAACTTAAAGAATACCAACACACCACAAGAGAATCACCAAATCTAATCACATAGCTCAATACAATCTAGAAACACAAGTAGGACATGATCTAGAATCATGAAAAAGAAACATGACATATCACCAACCAAAACGATTGTCTTAGGATTTATCATTATCCTTGCACGGTTCAACAAGAGCATCAATCAACAACCTCTGTCACTTAAGAAAAATAGCTTGCCAGTATCTAAATCATGAACCACTCGAGTTGAGGACACACATCCATGTACTAAACTCACCACCAGGTTAGCAAACATAAATATTCACTAACACATTTGGGCACATTATCCATCAAAATATTGTCGCAATTCTGACAGTTTGATGTCAAAGGTTCGAAGAATTGTTGCCCAACTTTTCGTCGCTGGAATTTCATTAGAGTGTTCGATGAATAATATTTTGTCAGAAGTTCGATGCAAGTGTCGTACAAAATTTGAGGCATCAAATTCCCTTATTTTTGTCAAAATATAGATGAATATAGTCGTCGGATTGCCGATAAAAACCAAGTAGTAGGCTCTGAGGAGAATTTTGTACCTACGATGAACAATTTCATTGTAGGTACAACATTCTTGCCAGACGTTGTTTTGCAGTCTGTTAAAAATTTGACAAAAAATATCATCAGAATGTTTTGTCTTCCAAAGATCCCCAACGACAATGTTGTACTTGCGATGAAAAATTTCATCGCAGGTACAATACTATCATCAAAAACTCGACAAGTATGTTTGTCAAAATTTTGATGAACCTAGTATGTTTTTTTTTTAAAAACATTTATATTTTTTTTGTCAAATGTTGTACTCACTGACTCAAACACCTTTTAAAGGGTACTCACTGACTCAAACACCTTTCATGGTCAAATTGTTCATCGTAGGTACAACATTCTCCTCAAAGCCTACTACTTGGTTTTTATCGGCAATCCAACGACTATATTCATCTATATTCTGACAAAAACAAAGGAATTTGATGCCTCTAATTTTGTACGACACTTGCATCAAAATTTTAAAGGTGTTTTTTTTTTAAATACATTTATATTTTTTTTTGTCATAAAAACTATGTTAAAAGGTTGTTCCCAAGCCTTTGAGTCAAAGAAGAAGTTTTTGCGTTGATTTTTCCTATGGTTTGGTTGTGATCTATGATTACTAGAAGTTTTGTTCCATTTGAGAACCATGGAGAAAGTTATTTTGTGAAGAAAGATATGGAGAAAGTTGTTGTGATTTAGAGTAGAACCTTGGATCAAGAGTAGATCCTTGTGAATATTGTCAGATTGAAGGGAGATTTTAAATGCCTCATTTCCATGAAATAATAACTGTGAAAGGTGTTTGAGTCAGTGAGTACCCTAGCTCACAAATCCTAAACACTTGGTTAAAGAATGACTATATGGGATAGGGGGGCTATATGGTGCAAAGGTGACAATCCTTAGCCACAAGCGCACCTTAGAAACCCGTTGAATTGAATCTAAGAGCTACCCGCGCTCACTTCTATTTATGCACTTCCCTGGACGGACATAGAGATGTTTACGCACTCAGTTAATCACATGGTATGCTATCCCTACTTTTATCGTATGTCATTGCCTCAATATATAGAGGGGGGGCCAGCCACTGAACATAAAGAGATGCTACAGGCTTTGGATCCATATCTGGGCTAGGTGGTAGTAGGGAATGCAAGTGATACCTCTGCTCCTGCCTCACTGCTCCCATCTATGTCCATGCCCTTTGCTTGATCAACTACAGAGCCCCAATTTTGATCTACCACAATAGAATAGTAGGGCCACTCGATGGATTGCATATGGGAGATGATCCGGTTCATCGAGGCAACCTCGAGTACTTTAGCTCTGCTACCTCCACTTCTAATGCTCCCATTGATGTTGATGGTAAAGGGACTTGATCTGGGACTACCCATGCTATAGTGATCAAGGTTAATTCAACTATATAAAGAAGGGCGGTCAGATTTCTATTTAGCACATCATCTGCCTATAGAAATGGTAGGGACGGTAACACTTGGGAAGAACCATGCATAATTGCTGGTACCACTACTCATGCCATGGAAGAACTGGTGCCCTGTGCCTCTGCTACCCTACTATTCTAAAGGGCCACTGGCTGGGAGTTCCTCCCTTCCAAGGCTATATGCTAAACCAACCCTGGCCCCATTAGAATAGTAGGGGTTCTTCTTCCAATTCTTAGTCGCCCTTCTCTTTCAGTGGTCAATGATTGGATCCTCTTAAACTGGGACTATACCATGGAATATGGGATCGGGGGTGACTCCGCATCTGGATTTGGAACATCAATGGGTTATGGCTCCAGCTTGGCCCCCATCGCTAATGATGGGTCCCGATCCACACACGATGGGCCTGGAACTCGGACTAGGATGAGAAGAAACTAGCTCTGCTCATGTCAGTGAAGCCCCACACGTAACTATTGATTTACCTTTACTATCAGCATCTAAGCTATTATTTCCCCAAGCTCGCCCTACTATTCTAAAGTAAAGGGGGTGTCAAAATGTCAAATAGTCGTTCACCCATATAACAACTATTGTCGGCACTAGCCAATTCCATCACTATAGAACTACTGTTGGATATGCCGTAGGTATACTGCTAATGGAATTGTTGGTGGACCTGTATCCGCGACTGGAAGGTATGGATTTGGATCTACTCTATCTCCTCCCACCCACCCCTGTATACGGAATATGATCTGATAAAGCTGGGAATGCGACTAGCCCTACAATTCTATGGGCCCCTAAAATTCTATGGCTGGGTCCCTACAATTCTATGGCTGCCCCCTACCCCCTACTATTTAAAGGGAAAGGGCAACGGGCTATTGATCCAGAACTGCCCTACTATTCTAAAGGGGTAGCAAAGCTTATGGATAAACTCAATCAACTGGCTCTTAAACCTATATTGGCTTTGCTGAATAGGATCTATAGATAACCCAGGAAAATCCATCATGCTATTGTATTTAATGGAAATGTACACCCTTAGGAGTAGCCCCGTCCATGCTAGTATCGATCTAAATATGTTGAATCTGCTCCTAGCACTGAATCCACACCTGGAGGGTCCAGAATTGGCAGGGATGTTGTGGACTCTCAATCCAAAGGAACTTGAGCGACCCCTTTGACAACTAGGATACATCCGACCGACGGGGAATGGTGTCGCCCATAGGTAGGCTGCTAACCGGCCCCTTAGAATAGTAGGGCCGGGCAGGCTTAGAACCGATCACACAACCAAATCACATTACTGGCGATACCCAACCAATAAAGAACACAAGTTGGAGTTCCATGGGTCCCTACCTCTATCCTAAGGGGGTGCTGATAGGCATGCCTTTAGAATGGTAGGGGACTTCGATGCATTAACTTTTCTACCAGTCGCTAGCAATCCAAATTCACCCTACTATATTAGTTCAGGGAGCCCAAATTCGACCTCGGTGGGTGGGAGGTAAAATTCATCATTGCTAACATACGAGGGAAGTAACACTCACACCGGATAGAGGCTTCTTAGCTAGAGTTCCCCCTTCAGTCCCTAGCGGGGCTTAGGGGAGAGTAAACTTTGCTGGGCACTCCGAACTGACGCTACCAATCAAGAGTTATAGTTATAGTTGAGCCCACATTAGTAGTGGCCTGGTTTCACCCTTTAGAATGGTAGGGCCCTCTTGAATAGTAGGGGACGACACAACAGACAAGGGATATCACCCTGCGTCACCAATCATTATTCGCAACTTTCACATCTATCTATAGTTGAGCCCCATCTTATTATGTTTATTCTTATAAAATCATCAGTTTATGAGACTACTACGAGGGCAATAATGACCCCACGCAGCACCGGCTTGAAAACAACACATTGAGACTTAGACTCGCACTAACCTAGCTCACCAGGGGCCTAATACTACTTAGGTTACCCATCTTACCACGCTTGGTTCCCCCAGGCCCGCTATCCATCGTGAGCTATGGACACACCTTACAACAAATAGGCCTCCTTCTTAGAGTGCTTATTAAAGAGGCCTAGATTACAGAGTGCATCGAATGCCCTACTCTCGATTATTGTGGATCAGATGGGAAATCTCATTACACCTCACCATTCCATTACAGCCTAGGACAGTCATGAGCATGAAATGGAACGTGCAACCACTAACCCCTTTTTGAGAGAGTTGTGCTTTCTTCAAAAATGATTGCTCGCTTTCAGACGGATAGACACATAGGTGCAGACCCCACAAGAGACACTATACACTGCACAGCCATTCATTCTAATGCGGTCTGAGAGATTAAATAGAAAGTAGTTTCCAGCGGGTAAGATAATGTGTTACTGTAGATAATCAATTGTTACTCTACGGTTTGTGCTTTGCTCCTACTTTGTCGACTGCTAAACTTGGCTGCTTTCCCTTTAGGGAGAGAGGAGAGGGCCTCCTATCGAATCAGTAACAACTATTAGAATGCTTGCAATTATAGTGGCTAGAATCAAGTGGGAGGGTAGAATTCTTGGCCCTTTAATAGTAGGGGCCATAGCCCCCCTGGGATTAGATTAGTTTAGGGGTGGGGGGGGAATCCTTCATGAAATTAAGATTACGGGCCTTCTAAATAGTAGGGCTTATAAATAGTAGGGGCTGGTGCGTGCAAAGGAAGAAATGTTTAGGGACCACCTGCAACCTCTAGCAGGCTAAAACATGGTAGGGTGGGTGGGACCTATCTTGGGGCATGTTACGTAGAGAATCTGTTCCCTTCCTTCTCCCACGTCAATCGAATCGGTATTTTTGAGATAACGAGAAATGCGAGCCATAGCCCTTAAAATAGTAGGGGAGGGGCCTCAGCTTGCAATTATAGTCCGCTATCTCGAAGTGCTATCATTGCAGAGGTGCTAAAATCAAGAACTATTGCTTCCCACCCATAGCCCTATAGGTAGGTCCCACCCTGCATAGGAACTACCATTCCTGGGTTGGGTGGGAACTAACTAACTATAGTTGCCCATACTATTTTAAGCGGTTACGGAGATTATAGATAGTAGGGCACCCACACGGAACTAAATTATAGGCTTTCTATCTAGAGTTCCTCTGCATTGGAGGAATGAATTCGATAAGAAGCTGATGCAGCTTCTCTTCTTTTGGCGTTCTTTCCACTAGAGGTTATAGGTAGGTTTATAGGTAGGTGGGATGCCCTATAGTCCCCCCTCCCCAAGATTCAATACTAGAGCCTAGTTCTCCGGGTAGGCCCCCCTCAGTTAAGCACTGAACCTACCACTACCATAGATAGAGGGTGGGAGACTCAGTCAAGGTGGGAACAAGGGGCCTTTAGAATAGTAGGGCTCCTACCCCTATAGACCAACTTTAATACGTAATATGCCAGAAGCCAATGATTTTCCCTATCTTCTATTATTGTAGGCAATTCTGGGCAGAACCGATATAGGATAGGAGGGAGCAATAGGCAGGATACGACATCCAGAGGCAATCATAGGAACAGCCAAGCCTTCTAACCCCGCCAGAACAACCTGCTCCGCTCCTACTTCATACCCTACTCTACCAACAACCCATAACACTACTCATACAAACACACCACTAATACATACTGACACTAATAGTGGAACAACTGATAGAAACACAAGAACCAGTAGAAGCGCCCCCTTAGTCTTCCCAATGGGGAGTGAAATAAGTTGTTGCTGCTACCATTCCTTGCTACTACCATTCCTTCTAACGGCTACCCCTACTCTTACTTCTAGCCCAGGATCCATATAGGTGGGTGGGAGGAGATAGGGTTTAGCCAATATTCAAGATGCAACGGGTGGGAGGCCCTATCTACCTATCTGAAGGGGTGGGCCCCCTAATGGCATTAGCCTGCTAGAATAAGTAGGGGTGGGTGGCTATAATAGGGATTCCCAGCCAACCCAGGGGTAGGTTGGAGGATATAGGATAATCCCCCCTAGAATGCCCTACCATTCTATAGGCGGGTGGGTAGGAATCATAAGGTTCCTAACTAGAATTGCTTGATTCTAGAACTATTTTATACTACTATAGTTGTGGATTTGATGAATAGATTAATTGACAAATTCTAGTCAGGTATCTCGCCCAGGGGTGGGTGGGTGGGAGGAG